>JANVCC010000046.1:12909699-12974961 GCA_025345505.1 Todiramphus chloris collaris
GGTTTGGTCCCTGCAGGGATGTAGCTGGTGGGACAGAGGGGTTTGGTCCCTGCAGGGATGTAGCTGGTGGGACAGACAGGTTTGGTCCCTGCAGGTGGCAGGGGCATTTGGAGATGTGGCAGCTCAAGTGCCTGAATTAGCAAACCCACTGCTCGAAGTTACTTCCTCCCCTTGCCTTGTGATACCTTCTTTAAAAACAACACCCAAAAAAGTGAAGTCAAGCACCGTGCTGGACTGTGAGGTCTCTCCTCTCAAGAAATGGTTGTATTTGTTCTTGTGCTCCAACTGGAGTTTAGGGTAACATCTCCCCGGTGACCAGGGAAGGAGGTGCTGGGTCTGGAGCAGGAATCTTCAGGTGCTTGTCGAAGTGGCAGGGAGGGCATGTGCTGGAGCCGTCTGGGAAGCTGTGTTGACTGGCTGGGATTTGATGCACTGGTTTTGGTGAGAAAAGGGGTTACATTTGATCAGGGCATGTGCAGCCGAGCCATTGAGAGTGTCGGGACCTTTCTCTTCCAGTGCCGTGCTGAGGAAGAGGAGGCTATTCTTGGGCTTGCTGCTTTAAAGCTCTGTTCAGCAGCAGTGAAATCTGGGGTTTAGGTAAAAACCTGTAATCCAGTAAATGACTTTGCCTTGTGGTCGCTTTGCGCTCAGCCGCTTTTCTTTCCCTCTGACGTTTCGCATTAAGAAACTCCAAAACTGAACAGCGGTGAAGGCCAACGCGAAACGCTTTCTAAACCGAAGGGGTTACAAAATCTCTTTGTTGTATAACCTCGGGGGTGGCTGCTTCAACACCTCGCTGCTGGGAGAGCAGCAGAGCCCTGTGCCGAGCGGGCAGGGCTGCGGGCAGGGGTGCCTGAGCCCAGGGCGCTGCCATTCGCCGAGCAGCGGGGAAGTTGGAGGGGGCAGCGGAACCTGCTGCGGCTTTTGCTCCGCTGAGCTCCTGCGTGCTTCACACTCTCTGCTTTCCTGCAGTACTTTGGTACTTGGCCCTCGGCTGCGTTCAAGCTGTTGTTCCTTTGGGTTCAAACCCGCTCTGCTCAATTTTACGCCCTTCCTAAAGGATTTGCCTTCGTTCTTCCTCTGATGTTCAAGTTCTGTTTTTTCCTGGATCTGTTTGCTGAGCTCGCCTCCTCCAGACTCTGAATTTCTGATGAAGTACTCTCCTAGATCAGCAGCTTTACAATTGAAAAAGACATTTTAAAATTTATTTATTTAATTTCCTGGACAGGTTCTGGTCTGCGAATGGGCTCTGCCTCTTGCAGAGTTTGCTTAATAGCTTCTCTGAATGATACTTTATCGGACTACTTGGAGTTCTAGATTTACTCCTCTTTTGTCCTTTTCAAGTAACGAATATGTTGCATTTCACTTTAGAGGCCCTGGGAGGCATGATCTCAGCTCTTCGGAAACTGTCCTGCCTTTCATTTATCGTTTTCACGTTTGTGAGCTTCCTTCTTGTTTTTCTTTCAGTGGAGGGAAGATTGGCCAAGAAACGTGTTCTGAAAGACATGTTTATCTTTTACAGAAACCCCACCAGCTACTAAACCAACAGGCAGCCACACCCTTCCACTGTGCAGTATGATTTCTTATCTTGGAGCTTGCCTTTTTACTCTGATGGCTCCTTACCTCTGTTGGTTCCTCTGGGTGCCAGGCTGAAGAGCATTGCATGAGGTCTTTCTTTTTCCGATGCCCTCCTGTCTCTTACATCACCCTGAGCTGCAGGACCCCGTAATCTTGACCATAGGCTGCTTTTTTGGTTTGGTTTTTTACATGATATGCAGAAAATGGGGAGATGCTTGAGAGTATCCTGCTGGCGAATCTTGCCTTCGGTGCAAGTGGCACCGTTTCACAGCTCAGTTTTGCAAAACATCGAGTCGACTGTGCGCTGCTGGAAAAAATGTTTCATTCTGTGTTTGACACAGATGCTCTCAGATGTGAGGTTTCACCGCCTGGGTGTTACATGTGTTTTTCCTGTCACGGGGCCGTCTGCCTCGCCGAGCCGCTCTGGCGCTGAGAGCGACTGGCAGAGCCAGGGCAGGGGCAGCCACGGTCTCCCTCGTTTGCTCCTTGTGTGGTTTAATAACGGTTCTGCAGGATCATTTCTCTCAGCAAAACCTCTTTTTATTTATTTTCTCTTTTTTTTTGGGGGTAGAATTTCAGTCGCATCCAAGACCGTGTGTTAAGATCGACTTTGAAACTCAAAGCCTGTTAGTCCTTTGCAGTCACGCTGGAGTAGTTCCTGTGCTTTCCTCTCCTGCATTTTACTTACAGGAGAGAGTAGTTCAGCTCCCACAGCTCAGGTTGTTGTTAGGGCACGTCTGTACTCTGCAAATAAGTTTTCCCTTTCCTATCTTTTACTTGCTTTGGCGGTGCTGTGCACCTGGGTCTCCGTACCCAGGGCAAGCATTGTTCAGGTGCTGGTGAATCTCTCTTCTCCTTGGGTTCCCTCCTGCCATGGACAGGGAAGTCCCTTTGCAGGTGACTGGGAAAAACAAACCTCCAGCTGCTCTGTGCAACGGACAGCCCCCAGAGGTGCTGAAGGCTGTCTTCTTGGTGGAGCTTTGCAGTAGGGTTGCTTCCTGCGTCCCCTGTAGCTTTCGACAGGCTGTGGCACTCCCAGTTGTCCATTTAGGGCAGTGGTGGTTTAAGGGATGGGTTCACTCCGTATGGCATACTGCTCAGCGTGGCAGCACGATAGCCGCTGTGTGATGGAAGGCAGCTTTCCAGCACGTGCAAGATAATCTCCCGTGCTGAGGTTAGCAGTCTTGGCTGGTTTGTGACAGCGTGCCTCCCCGTTTTACCTAGCGGTGGGTATTTCTGAAACAGCCAGTCAGCCCCGAGTACTTGCCCCATGATTTTCGAGGTGCATGGGCGCTCTCCTTAGCTCTGCGTTTCCTTTGACCCCCTCAGCATCAGGTATTTGCAGAGGGACCGCTGCAGATTCACCTCCCCAAGTGTTTGCTTGAGCACCAGCCACGCTCCCCGGCTCGGCATCCTGCCGGCTTCCTCCTGCACGTGCCACCCCCCCCCTGCATGGAAGGAGAGCTAAATTGGGGTTGGAAGAGAGCTGGCGAGAGGCCTGGGTATTCCTAGAAAGATATTGATTGCCCTGGACAGTTCGGGTTTGTTTCTTTTGTTTCCCTGGCTCTTGTCACGGGGTCGGGCTCATTAGGGCGGCAGCTCGTTGGAGGATGGAGAAACAGCGCAGGCTTTTTGGGCTGGGGCTGGAGCAGTGCCATCCCAGCCTGCCTCTCCCAAGTGTTAAGTCTGAAGCAGCCTGCCTGGTAATTCCATTAATGGGAGCCTAGTGTCGGAGAGATAAATGTAATTCCAGGTTAAAGCCAGTGCTTGGGCTCAAATGGAGAGGATTTGCTGGTTTCCCGGGGCACGCCACTGTGAATAATGTATTCCTGCACTACCCACAGATGGTGTTTGAAGTCTGTATGTCAGCATAAAGACCAGGCAGTGATAACAAAAATTGCTGCTAAACGTGTGAAGAAATCCTTAGCTCCAGAGCCTGGCTGTCTCTGCAGTGGGTTTTACTGGGGATCAAAGTTTTCTGCTCTGCTCCTGACGTGCAGGATGACCCAGAGCTCAGCAGCCAGCTGAGTCAGGAGACAGCTTCCATGGGATGCAGCCAGAATGAGCTTGCTGTATATAATCAGTGCAGAGCAAAAATGATACCCTGTGCGTATCACACCGGGAAGCTTGCAAGCACATCAGAGCGAGCCACCGCAGCTGCAGGCAGCACAAGCTTCTCCACGTTTTGGGGAGGTGTGGCCCACATTTGAACTCCGTGATTACTGTCCTGGCCAACTGCTTTCCCAGTTTGAGGTGGGTTTTTTTTTTTTTTGTAGACTGCATCCTCTTGTTTGCAGTTGTGTAATGCCCTCATGGCACCATCAGCAAGTGTTGCGTTGAAAATGAACAGTTAATTGGGATATTTTTAGCTCTCCTTGTGCCTTGGATGCTGGAGATCAAATGCAGGACTCAGCACCATTCAGCTTTATGCAGAGGAGCATCCCATGCTGCAGGCAGCTGCTCTAGCGGGGTGGGAGCTCACGGCACCGATGAGCCCCAGGGCGGTGGTACCCCAAAGATCAAGCAAAGAAGGCACTTGCCTTCACCTTTCGAAGCTCAGCACAGGTTTTTTCCTTTTGGGAATCTACTTGTCAGTCCAAGGATGTAGGTTAAAAAGAGCCCCTGGGGAGAAAGCAGGTGCTGGGGATGCTCAGCCCCCGGCATGCCTCTGTCACGTGCCAGCTTTGTCCAAGTGTCCCTTGGTACGAATCTGATCTCCTTAGCACTTGGGGCCCTGCTGGCATCCTGACAGCAGAATTAAAGGCAGCTTGCTCAGAAATGCTTGTTTGCTGGTGTATTCAGGAGATTGCTGATACCTCCTCTGCTCCAAGAGGTGCGGGGGAGATTTAACTTGTTCAGCAAAGTGGGGTGACCTAGAAGCAACTGAGACCATTGTCCAAAGTTCACAACCTGCTCGTGCATCCCTTCTTCACAGTAGCTCTGCAGATGTGGGTTCTTTACACATATGCTTGGAGCTGGGCTCACTCACTGGGAATCAGTGGTATCTCATAGAATGTTAGGGGTTGGAAGGGACCTAGAAAGATCATCTAGTCCAACCCCCCTGCCAGAGCAGGATCACCTAGACCAAGTCACACAGGAATGTGTCCAGGTGGGTTTTGAACGTCTCCAGAGAAGGAGACTCCACAGACCCAGCTCTCTCAGCCTCTCCTCAGGAGAGAGATGCTCCACTCCCTTAGTAATCTTGGTGGCCCTGCACTGGAGACTTGCCGCTCGGTTTGAGTTTCTAAATCTCCTGCCTCCCCATCCAGTTCTGGTCCCTGCTCAGCAAGGGTCAGGCTTGGAGGGCGTGCTGTGCAAACCGCCCGGCTGTTCCCGTGGGGAGCGTGCGAGAGCCGCGTCCGCTGCTTGCCACCGCGCACCCAGGATGTCGGGGGTGCAGGTGTCGGCCTCAGCTTGTGAGATTGCTTTTTGGGTTGGTTTTGCTTTAGGGTTTGTTGGGTTTTTTTAAGTTTCCCCCATTTGCTTTGTATCTGACTGCTCGGGTTTTAGTTTAGTGGCATGTTTTTCTCTTGCCAAGATCCAGTTTTTGAGTGTCCCCTTTCCTGCTTTCACAGCTCTGACGTCTGATTCGGGCTCGACTGAGCAGAGTGGCACCGGTAGTGAATTGTGTGTCTCATCAAACATTTCAAAGTGGAGTAGACGAGGAGGGAGCAGGTAAGAAAATGACCTGTGTCTTTAAACATTGAATTTCTCAAAAAATGCAGTGTCTGTGGTGTCTTGTTCTTGCTGTTTCTGCCTTCCCTCCCCGCTCAGTTCTGTGAGTCAAAACTGAGAGCATCCTTGTCTGAATGGGGGGAGCTTATCAGGGAGGATGTAATGTGTTGGTTTCCTCTGGGTGGTGTCAAAGTGGGTCACAAGTGTTGCATGTACCGTTGCTGCCCATTACAATGCTAACCTGATAGAGTTACTGACACTGGTTCAAAACATCACTGTTTTCTTTGCTCCCTCACTTGCTGCATGAATTTCACAGGAAAACCTACATCTGATCTGAAAAGCATTGATTTGCTTGATGGCTTTTCTAGCCTAAGTGCGTGGTGGAGCCACCTTCTTGCCCCCTTTGTACAACAGTTTGGGTGGCCTGGCACTGGATTTGGTCTTTGCTGGGGTATTTTTGAGCCATATCTGCATCCACATCTGGCTGGCCAGGCAGCTGTACCAGTGCAGCTGTGGAGGAGCAGCCTGAGCTGCTGTGGACTGATGCCCATCATGCTGCTACCCAGGAGAAAGGGCTGGTAGGGTCACCACCTGGCCCTGGAGACTCTAAGCCTGTTTGCTCTAGATGTCTAGAGGCTGAGCAAACAAAGCGTGACAACATTGTCCTTCTGGCTGTCTTCAGCTTACAGTGTAAATCCCATGGCAGGTTCATGAACTAACTAGTCTCCCTGGAGCCTTCTCTTCTCCGGGCTGAACCCCCCCAGCTCTCCCAGCCTGGCTCCCAGCAGAGGGGTTCCAGCCCTCCCAGCATTGCTGGGGCTCCTCTGGCCCCGCTCCACCAGGTCCCTGTCTCTGCTGTGCTGAGCACTCCCGAGCTGGCCCCAGCACTGCAGGGGGGTCTCTCTCTGCCCAGAGCCCTGGGAGCAGAGGGGCAGGATCCCCCCTCCCCTGCTGCCCACGCTGCTGGGGTGCAGCCCAGGGCGCAGTTGGCTTTCTGGGCTGCACTTGCATGTTGTTGGCTCACCTTCAGCTATTCATCAACCAGCTCCCCCAAGTCTTTCTCCTCAAGTATCCTGCTTGAACTGGCAGAGCATGAGTTTAGCTCTTGGTTTATTCAGGAAATTATATTCACAAATGAGCAAGAGAAGCTGGGCTCCAGAGGCTGCTCCCGCTGCTCGTCGTCTGTTTGCAGAATGATTCTTGCTGATGTGGGAACACAGAGCTGCTGTACAGGCCAGGAGACCTCTGGGGACGTGCAGCCCGAGGGCTGGTGTGGTTGCTTTGGCATCTCTTCCTTTGAGCCAGCTGCGGGCATCGCTTCCATCTGTTGGCAGTGGAGTGCGGTGAGCTGCTGTTTCCTGCCAGCCGAGGAGCCGCGCTCTGCCCCCGGTCCCCGCTGCTGGGAGGTGGCACGCAGGTAACCGGAAGGTCCCTGGCATCGGTGGCACGCACGCGATGGCTCTCCTGTCCTGCCCAGCGTCATCTCTGTGGTTGCAGCTCATTGCAGCTGACTTTGAAAAATCTTGCTCTGTAATGCTTGGCCTGAAGTAATCCGTTGTGGTTTGTTCTTTGTTTGTTTGGGTTTTTTTTCTCCTGTAAAACTAAGAAAAGATTAATTTCTGCAGAGGTGGAAGCTTGAACTTTGTAGTAAAGTCCACGATTTTTTCAAGGATGCTTTGGGATATTTCTGGGGTGTGCATGTGCTTTGCATGGGAACAGTTATTGGGAAAAGGGAGGATGGGGCAGTTTGGGATGTGTAGCTGGTTAATTGATTTTAATACCATGGAAACCTAGTTTGAGGAGATGGGAGATTTTTCTGGTGGTGGGGGGGAAAGCTGCATTAGGTGGAGGAGCAGCTCTGGGTATTTCTGTGAGCAGTGTTTAAAGGAGGCTTGATTGTGAACATTTTTAACTGTGCTTATGAACTTTGAGAGCTGGTGGAGTTGGTGGTTTTGGTGTGAGCACGGCTTGTCTGGGGGCCCAGGGGCAGCTTTGTCGGGAGCCTGTGTGACTAATACTGCCTAAATTTAGACAAACAAGAGAGGATTAACTCTGCCTCCTTCACCTCTGTAAGGAGCTAGCGTGTGGGACTGCTGCCAGAACGCTCACTTGGTACCTCTGGGGATGCTGGTGACAACCTCAGAAACGTCCAGGTGGATTTGAACTCTGGTGCTGCAAAGGGCTTTGCATATTTATTTTCAGCATCCTGCTGCCTGCTTTGCTAAAGAGCTTTTCGCGAAATCTTTTGTGTGCGCTTGTCCTAGCTCCTCTCCTCCTGAAAAGCATTTGAGAACACCCATCAGCAATGGCAAAACACAGCAAAAAGAAAATCCCCAAACCTCTTGGAAAACTTTTGTCTTACCCCTATCTGTTGGTAAGCTGTGAGGCTTGCATAGCTGCCATGGGTTGCTGTTTGGGTGCATCAGTCTGGTTTGGAGACCTCAGGTACCACTTCAGCGGGCTGGTTTGGATGGGTCTCTAGAAAAGTAGAGTGGCTGTGCTTGCTCAGCAGTGAACGGAGCTGTTAAACTGCTTTTTCAGTGACTTACCCCTGTGCAAAGACAAAGCTTTGATGGGTTGAAGCATCATAGCTTGAAAGCCTCATCTAGGTTTCCAGATGTACCACTGTGCCATCTTTCTGAGGTTGTGCTTCCCATCGGCTTTAGCTGATCTCAGGCTGTTCTCCTGCCAGAAATCCTGCCCCTTTATTTTCTTCTTTCTGGGATGGCTTCCAGTTGGACCAGGCGAACGGTGGTTGCTACCACAAGCACAGAGACGACTGGGATGTGGAGAAGGGGGAGGAGGGAAAAGGCAGGACTGTCTTTTTTTGGCAGCAGTTTTGCATCTGTCCAGCTGAAAAGCATTTGGGGGCGGGCACAGCTTGCCAAAGGGCAGCCGTGTAGCCCTTTGTAGAGTATGTCCTGCTTCTACCCCTCTTTGCCTCCCTGTCGAGGAGGGGTGAGGCTTACAAAGTGTGTTAGTATTTCTGCAAGACTACAGTGTTGGTAGGGTCCCCTGAGGTGCGGTGCTGACTGTTGGCTTCGTGTATGTGCTGAAATTGTTCAGCTGCCCAGTTAACCCAGGGGAGGTATCTCTCTGGGAGGACTTTGAGCACAGCTTTTCAATAAAATCTTCTGCTGAACATATCAAGGAGAATACTAGATTGAATATAAAGGAGAAGGTTTCTGTCATGAGGGTGGTGATGCATTGGAACGTGTTGCCCAGAGAAGCTGTGGATGCCCCATCATTGTAAGTGTTCGGTGTCTGGTTGGACAGGGCTCTGAGCAACTTGATCTAGTGCAAAATGTCCCTGCCCACACCGGGGGGTTGGAGCATATAACCTTTAAAAGGTCCCTTCCAACCCAGACCACTCTGATTCTGTGATTTCCCTGCTTAAATACGCTGCAGACCAAGGCTCGATGCGTTAGTGCCTCTCTGGAAGGGAGCATGGCAAATCTTGCTGCCCTGTTCTCTAGCCACAAGGCTAGATGTAGGCTTATCTTCCTGCCTGACTTGTTATAAACATATACCTGACCCATCTCGGGCTGCAAAGCTGTTGCATTAGGTGCTTGTTGCTGGTACGTCATTGTCTTGGTGGTGACTTCTCAAGCTGTGTTGACTGGGGAGCTGGTGTGGTTTCGGTAGGGCTTTCGACGTGCTAGCTGTGTCTGAGGAGTTCATCATGCTCGTGTCAAAGGGGATTGTGCCTCTTCCTGTTAAAAGCAATGCAGATGCTTGGCCTTGCTCTTGACTTTGGAGCCAGAGCTGTTTCCTTCAGCTTGAAATTGCTGGTGTTGCACAGAAGGAGGGGAGAAAATTAGCATAAGCCTCTTAGAGAAAACTCTATTATTTTTCAAAGCTGACAGGAAATACCCCATCCCCCTGTTTAGGCTTCAAAGTAGGTTTGGTTTTTTTTATGGTGGGTTTATCTGCCTGTGACAGGGGCATTAGCAAAGCTGAACGGTCAGGGTTGGAGTCTGGCAGGTCCCCCAAGGTCATGTGCCAGCTTTCTTGGCCAATGCCACCCTTCTCTTTTACTGCTTGTGGTGCAGGGGATTTCTCCGCTCTTATTTCTCTGCCCCATCGTTCTGCTTGCACCCTTCACTCCTGATCTGGGGATGCTTCCTTCTCCCTTTGTAGGTCACTCGGTGTCGCTCAGTCCTCTGCCTTTACACTCCATAACTTTTGTTTCAAACTATTCTGAATCTTTTATTTGCCACATTAGATGAAATGAAAATATTACTGTGTCTCTGCAGCACTAGTTCAGTCTGCCAACAAGCAACAGGTCATAATGTTAAGGACAGAAAGAGGTGGTGATGCTGAGAGATGCATGTTTTGGTGGATGAGTTGGAGCTGTAGAAGGGTATCGGAGGAGCTTTGCTGGCATGAGTGTGGCATCCATGCCCAGAGCATGGTTTGTGTCTCTGGGGAGGAGCAGTCCTGGGGTGAGTGATGCCACTGGGCACCACGAGAAGGGATTATGGAACAGGGGGCTGATTCCCTGACACTCATCTGAGTTTCTAGCATGTCTGACTGCTGTGGGACAAAACATTTTGTCTGAGAGCTGCGGTTGCTTTGGGAGGGCAGGCCAGGCCACCTTCATATGGGTTTGATTAAATCCAGCGGCCAGCAGCGCTTAGAGAAGCTGCAGCAAGCATCTTTGTTCGCCTTGCTCAGCAGTACTGGGAGGTGAGGAGTTTGAACTTGGCCTGTGATGTTTCTGCAGCATTGTCTGATAGTTGCAATTGCATTGAGAAAGTTGTTGGAGGAAAAAGGAGCGGGAGGAGAGGTTGTCTGCACGGCAGCTGTGCTGCTCTGCCCTACGTGCTGAGTCTGCTGCAGGAGTGGGTCGATGCAGATGATGTCTTCCCATGTTAATGCAGCCCCCTTAGTCTTAAACTGTGTGAAGATAAGGTATGAATTTCCTCGCTGAGGGAAGGAAGTTCTCTTTCCATACTTTCATAAACAAGCTGGCACCAGAGATCATTGACCAGGATGGATTTGTCGTGTTATTTCTCTTTGTGGAGTTTTGTGTTCCGCTGCAGAACAGTGTTCAGCTGAAAGTCCCAAAGGAAAACAGAAGACCCTCTTGGAGGTATATAACATGAGTAAATAACTTGTGTTTCAGATAGAGTGGTGACGTAAAGCAACAGGGAGAGCAGCTACAAATGGTGGTGGAAAATTCGTGTTTGAGGCTGGAGTCCAAGGTCTGTGCTATGGTCTTGTGGTCTCCAGCATTGTTTTTGTCCTTAGGAATGCCTTCAGCTCTTCTGTAATGGGAAGGGGGAGAATGAGGGTCTGAAAGCATTATGGTTTTTCTCAGTTCTTTAAATACCATCTGGCAATGGCTGATGTCCCTGAGTCACCCGCAGAGACTGGGGTAAACCAGCAAGTCTCTTTGTCTCGGTCCAAGGTAAACCAGTGAGCTGCAGCAATAAGTTTTCTTGCAGCTCATACTGAGGTCCAGTTGGCAGGAAATACGTGAGGTGTTGTCAGGCTGATCCGGTACCTTCCTTCCCCTTGCTGGTTTGGTGCTTTGACTGGAGAAGCTGTCTCACCCTGTTGTTTCCTTACCTCCCTCCACTTCCAAATCCTCTCTCCATTACAACGTGCCTGAGGATGGTTGTTCAGCCACCGTGTTCATCAGCGTCCCCAACTGTTGCATGAACGGGACCGTATGAGATGCCATGACCTGTGCTTCAGTTGCATCATCAGAAAAGAACATCTCCTTATGGTTGCTTAGAATTGTTTCAGTAAAACATCTTTTTTCTTTCTGATACCTCTTTTTTCAGCGTGCAGCTGCAGCAAGGTGCTTCTGCAGCCCGCGGAGGTGAGTTCTGTCACAGCTTTTGTTCAGTGCTGCTGGATTTCTTTTGGGTGACTAATGTACAGAAGCTTTTGAAAGCAATCGGTGGGAAATATAAGCCCATTTATCTATTATGAAACCATAACGATGAATCAATAATCATGATGATCATAATGCAAAAATGGAAGCAGCCTGGCTCCAATATTAGAAGGATGATGGAATCAGGGATTCACCTGCTCTGCAAATGAGAAGAAATTGCATAAGGAGATCTTCAGCAGCAGCTCAGGGGTTTGCTCAGGTCACTGCTTCCATCCCATTTATCAGCCTCTTTTCTCTGCTTAGACATTAACTTCAGTGCGTTGACTGTGGAGGAGGCTTTGCTGGACAAACGGTCTCGGTTTGGGACTCACTGCCTTGCCCTTTACCTTGGCTTCCTTCTGTGATTTTGGAGAAGTCCCCCGAGAGCCCAGTGCTAGACAGCTCTGCTGTGGTGCCAGGACTAGGCAGGAGTGTGTTCAGCGTGGGGGTCTAACACCCTCTCATCTCTTGTGAGTTTGCCTCAGCATCCTTCCCTTTCACCAACCAGTTCATGTTAATGTCGCTAATTATTGTTCTTTCTAATGCTTACGGGATTTGCCCGTTGGTGGATCATGTTCTGGCTCCATGTCGGTGCCTTCAGAGAAACCGATGCTCTGAGCAGGTACATTTGCCATGCTCCTGGTGAGGGGGAGAGGGTCTGTATTTGTCCAAGAGTGAAATACGTGCAAGGTTTGCCTTGGAGAGAGATCACTCCACAGTGAATAGGTTTTTTTTTCCCCATCCAGATGTGTTGTGAAAACACCCAGATGGAAGGTAAGGTTTGCACTTAGCATTCCTAGGAAAGCACTGGGAAACACAATGTCACTGCAGAGCATCTTTGGGAGGCCACACTCCTTGCTAGCACCAGCACAGCCTCTTCCTTCCCATAGCACCAGTCGGGGAATCCCGGCCGAGCTTCTGGACCCTCCCATCTCACTGTCTGTCGGTAGCTCCCTGGAGTGTACATCCACCCATCACCCCGAGATGGGGTGGGAAGAAGCTGTTTGCCTGTTGGTATCCAACCGTGAACAGATCTGCCGTTGTTTTCTCACTGTAAGGCCAGAGGAGCCTGTAGCAGCTTATTCCTCCCTGAACAGTTCCTGCTCTGCTCCATCACCGGTCGCTGTCGGAAGCAGTGGGCTGGTGCCTGCGCTGCGCTGCCTGCTGTGCCCTTTTGCCCGAGCTATTGGATGTACTTACTGCCGTAAGGCATCGGTGCTCAACTGAAAACGTCTCATCTGTGCTCTCTGTGACACTGGCACTGGAAGTGGATTGCTTGAGTCAGTTGTAGTCACCGAGATGCCAAACATGCTTGCAGGGATGCCCCTCGCTGTGCTACCAGCAGGTCTGCTTGTACCTCTAGTCCAATTCCTGCATTGCTTTGAGGAGGAGAAAATACTGGGCTGGGTTGCAGGCGACTCTTTTGTTAATGGGAATTGCATTCCCAGAGGTGTGTGTGCAGCTGCTGGAATTGGAGTGGAATATTTTGCCATTTGTGGTCACGCAGGGGAGGTCTGAGAAGCGGGTAGATAGATGGTTGATGCCATGGACGAGGAGAGAGAAGGAGAAGGAGCTCTGAGCTCGAGCCTCCAGCTTGCCGTGAGAGTTTATAGAGCAAAAGAAGCTCCTTCTACAAATGTCCATCCCTGATGGTTCTCATCACTGCCTTGCGCTTGGCCTGCCTGAAAGGCCCGTTTGATTGCAGGAAGGACATAAACATAACTCACTGCGCGGAGCTTTCTTGATCCCTAAAGAAGTGAAATGGATTCATTGTGGAAAGCGACCTTTCCTGAAAACCTGGTTCCTCCAGGACCGCCTGGGTGGTGTGTCGAAGGCGCTGGAGGAGTAGGAGTCAGGGCGGAGCTGTTTCCACCCAATTCCCTGTATTTCCTGGGATTTATTGCACCGTGCAAGCAGGCGTGCTCTCCGCTCCGGAGATTAAAGCAGAGCTGGTTAGTAGAGCGCTGCCCGTGCATCCCGTGCCAGCCTCCTCCTTCTGCTTTCCTTTTCTTCAATTAACATTCTAGCGTAAAAGGCCTCGTTTGAAAGGGAGAACTGTGATGAGAAGGGGACCAGCAAAGGTAGGAGTGCCTCTGTTGCTAGCAAGCTGCCGCAGGTCGTCTGGCTCTGCTGGAGCCAGCACTGAGTCAGTGCCTCAGACTCCCGGTGACTCAGGTGGCAAAAGCCCAGAGACGCCCGAATTGCAGTGAATTTCCTGTAGCAGAGTTTTGCCTCCTGTAGTGGCTGCGTGAGGAGCAGTGTGTCATCCTCTTCCTCCTGTAAAGCCTATGAGCTGCTCGGTTCCCTGGATGGGGGGGGGGGGGGGGGGCAGGTGAGTTGGCAGTGGTGGGAAAGTTGATTTATCCCCAGCACCCTTGACCCTAGGTCTCCCTTGACCCTACCTCTCCCTCGACCCTGCCTCTCTCCTGTTCCCACCCCCCCTGTTTATTTTTTTTAAGACTGGACAAGTTGCAGTAGTTGCAGCTCTCTGTCTGTCGAGCTTGATGAATCCTCATGTACATCGGGAGGCTGCGTTCTCCTGGCCATTCTGCTCGCACGCATTATCCCCTCCTTCATCGTATTGGGAAGGGATCTATTTTCTGAACCGTGGTTTATTTTTAGTCAAGGCTTTCCCTGCCTAACTGGCAAAAGTTCAGCATTTGCAGCGCGATTTGCAGCAGAAGCGATTTCACCAAATGCTCAGGCTGGGGGAAGGGAGAGGAAATGTCGTATTAGCGAGCGAAAAAGCTAAATGCTGACTGGAAAAAACAGCTCGAGACGCTGTTGCAAGAGCAGAAGGATGAGTAATGCGAGCTGAGAACAGCGGATAATTCAGGCCGGGTCGCTCTCGGTGCCGCTCGCGAAGGCTGCCGCAGCGGTCGGCCAGCAGCGGAGGGACCGGGCTGTCCCTTGGAGGTCTGGTGGTCACGTAGCCAACCTTCTGGCCTGGCCCTGAGCCGTGAGTTAGGAGCTCACCTTAACTGCAGCGCCCGTGGGAAAAGGACATCCGGCTGGCCGTGCTTGCACCACTGAAGCCCTGCTGAGGATTGAGCTTTGTGATGATGCATCCCTGCGTTTGAGTACCCTTGTCAGATACTGATACCAATCGGGTGGCACATGGGATGTCCTGGGGCAGAGCTGCAGCTGTCTGCTCCTCTCCCCAGCTGCTGCTCCAGGGCCAAACTGTCATCATACGCCTCATTGCGTGCACCAACTGCTCCTAGCCAATCTCTGGGTCTTGATCTGGCTTCTCTTGTGAGCAGCTGCCCCTCGGAGGTGCAGAGATCTTTGCTTGTTCCTGCATCTCCCCTGACGTTTCCACCACTCCTATTACAGAGTCATCTTTGTTTCCATGAGCTGTTAGCGCTGCCAACACCAGACAGCCAAGGGTGACACCAGGGAAGGGATGAGTGTGTGCAAAGCCATTGATACTTACTGCTCTGACAAATGAGGTTTGGCCTCAGGTGTGGCACAGGAATGATTTGTTTGCCACTGCAGCTCAACTCCTGCAGTTTGCTTTGTCCTTCTTTTGTTCCCCCCCCATATCAGACAATGGCACAGCAGCTTTGTCACGGTTCCGCTAGGAAAACAAGGAGAAACTGTTGAGCTTCAGTTTTCCTCTGAATGTTTGGTAACCAGAAGAAAGAGGGGGAAGTAGCAATAGGATTTTAGGTGCAGTCTGCGTTCAGTCTGAGTGGGTAGATGATGTCTGCAGGTAACAGGGCCATATCTTTACCAAACAACTGGGGGTGAAACCTTTAAGTGCTGTTTCAGTCCCTGGGGTAGAAGCACCATGAGGATCAAGGTGAGAGCACCCACCCATCCCTGTCTAGAGCAGTAATCTTCCCAGGGGGAATTAATCTAGTTTAACCTGATAAAAGAATTTATGCAGTGGGGGAAGTCTCTTCTATTTCCTGCTGAGCTTCCCGAGAAGTCTGTCAAAAATGAAGTGCCAAAACAACCCTCTTCTCTACAGAGGGAGCTTCTGTTTTCCTAAGACCTGTTACTATCTTCCTGATGAAAAACCATCGTGTATCAGATGGCAAATTAGGATTGTTTTAGCTACTAGCTTTCCCCCGGTTCCCTGGGGACTCGCTCATTGCAAACCTGTTTGCAAATCCCCTGTCCCTGTGGGATGCAGAAGGTCTTGTGTGAGTCCCCGTGCTGCTGCAGTAGTTGGCCCCATGCCTGCCATACCCCCGATGGCCTGGGGATACAGACATTTCATAAGTTTTAAGCATTTCCTCTATACTACTAATTATTTCAGGGGAACTCCTGTCTTATTAATGCTTTTTCCCCAAAAGGTGCTTCTCTTGCCTTTGAGAGGCCAAAGAATCCCTGATAACTTTAGGAATGTCAGACAGTCTCTACTGTAGATGGCCTTAAGAATGCAATTATTCAGCTCAGTTTCCTTTTATCAGGACTTGTTACGAAATGAGCAGGAATCTGGGGGCATGAGCTTTTCTTCTGACCCTTGGGTGAAAGCAAGGAGGATTTCACTCCAGCGGGTGAGTGCTTAGAGAAGAAGGTGTGCACCTCGAGCTTGGAGTATGCCGGTAGGAAAATATTTCTCCTATCAGTGAATTTTTGCTGATACTGTTGAACTATGCTTGAAGTATGTGGACATATATTGTAATCTGGTGGTGAAGGCGCCGTGAAAACTTGCATGAAGCGTAGTCTCCAGGCAGATCCCACTGCGACTCTTGATGAAGTTTCCCTTCCCTTGGCTGAGTCGTTGGAAAACCCTTTCCACTCTGAGTTTGGTTTGGAAAGAGCAACACCCACACAGATGGCTGCTCTTCAGTTGTCGTTCACATTGGGGTTTTTATGTTCCTTTTTTGCATTTACCCTCAGGTGAAACCCAGACTTGCTGCCAAAAAATCATATCCCAGAATTAGAAACTAAACACTGAGAATATTCTGGTGTTTTTTTCTCTTTAAGCTAGAAATGCGATGGGTTATCTACTATTTTATCAGCTCACAAAGGATTGTGTCGCTTTTTCTTTTTGGCTGTGTAGTTCACTTGTTTGTTTTCCTCAGATAAAAGATTCAGCTTTCATGAGGAGTTGTTCTGGCTCTGTTTTGCTCCTTGCTTGAGACTGCCTGAATGGTGCCGCTTTTCCTAGACAAATTGCCGTTGCTCCGCTGTGGAGTCCTGCTGGTCTCATCTGATAAGGGGCTTTGGGGTTTTTTTATTCATCCTAAGTAGCTCTCAGAGGAATTGCTGGGTTGTTAAACAATTAGTATTTTTAGGTCTTTGTGATACTATAAGATGAGGGAAAATGAGCAGTAGCATTGCTGGAAGACTTGGGTTTAATGTGCTGGTGACTTAGGAAACTGAAGTTAACATCTTCTTGCGTGGATCTGTTGTTGGGATCCAGGATGCTGTGGGTGGCACATCCACATGGACTCTGGTTTTCTGGCCATAGTGGATCTTTGGTCTTGCATCTCTTCTGGCTTTTTAGCCAGTAGAGGAGAAGCAGAATTGAGTCCCACCTGGCTGCTGCACAGCTGTGGTTGGACTTTACTCTCTAAGTGCCCTTGAGAAGATGCTGGAGGGTCCCATTCTGGGCTGCCAGGGTGCAGGAAGACTAGGCTGAGGAAGGAGGTGGAAAGGGCAACCTGAAGGCAAAGGTTCCTGATGTGTTTCTAGAATTGCAGCTTGCCGTCCGCTTCTTCATATTCTCTAACCCTGCAAAATTGCTGTGGCAGGCCTGGAAGACTGGAAGGATGCTGGCTCAAGGAGGTGGCTGGTCCTTCCAGGTGTATCAACTCATTCTTGAAATAGACATTTCAAAAGAAAACCAAAAAAAGGCTTTTTCTAGGGTAGCTGTTTTTGGGCCCCTCTGGCCATGCCTCGAGTGGCAATAGGACTGACTGTCTGCAGGATGCTTTAGGAGGACAGGGACTGGGACACGCATGGATGCAATGATGTTGCTGTTCCTGTGTTTTTTCTGTACCTCCATGTTCCCCGGTGAGGACCACACCGAGAAGCACAGCCTCCCAGGGATGGAGCAGGTTGCGTTTAAATGTCCCGAGAATGCTCGCTGCGAGACAGGTGCCGTCTTGAGAGGCGTTTCTGCTGCCACGAGGGTTTTTTCAAGGAGGAGTCTGTGCAAGAAGGACATGAAACAGCAGACAGAAATTTTCTCTTAAGTAATGGGAGGGCAAGAGAGGTGTTTCCTGCTGTTCCCGTCCACAGCCTCATGTTTGATACCTGTGCGTGTCGTCGCATCTTGGGAGATGGAGCTTGCTTCTGAGGCATCAGAGGACGGCGAGGGACTCACATGGCCGAGGAGGCACCTCCTCCCCTCCACAATCAATCCTTCATTCCTTGTTTGCTGCCCTGGCACGGTGCTAAGCAGAGGCAGGCTCCGGGCACGGTGCCCGGCGTGGCGGCTGGGCTGGCCCTGTGCCTGGCTGGGAGCCATGGCAGGGCTGGGGGCTGCATCCCGGTGCGGAGAGAGGGGTGGGAGCTGCCGAAACCCCCCTGCCGGGTTCTGCTGTGTGCGCCCCTGGATTAAACTGGGTAAAAACCAGCTTGACTGTGGCAGTTTTCTTTTTGGTCTTTATGCTGTGATGTCTCCGCGTTACTTTTATCATCCTCCATTTCTGAAAGCGTGGGGTTGTTTTCTCTTTCTGTCTTTCCTGAGGGTTTTGGGCAGTGTTTTCTGGAGTGATTGTGGTGGGCATTTCCCCTTCTCTCCCAGCAGCAGCTTTCAGATTTGAATGAATAGCTGTGCATTGTTCACATTGTCTTCCAATTTTATGGGGTTTTTCTTTTCTTTTTTTCATTTTTGTTTTTCCCCCCTTTGACTTTAACTAAAACAGTCTCCTAAATGCTTCTGGAGTCCTTTGGATTACTTAGTAGAAAATATTTTTTTTCCTGTTACAGAAAGTCTTGTATTCAAAGCTCCAGGCAGGAAAACTGCTTTTGTAGAGCTCGCAGTTGAGTTTCTGCAAGCACAATTTGTGGGATTTTTGCTCAGTTTTTGGCCAGGTTTCAGTTAAGCTCGCGCTAAGTTCAGCTCTAACCAGGACTACATAAGCTTGATGGAGTTGACTTTTGTTGAAACGTTTCTAACAGTACAGCAACCCTGCTACTTCTGGTTTCTACATAGCATCCCACATGTTAAATCTGTTCTGCTCTTCCAGCCCAATGCCTATTTTCCCCCGCCCCGTTCCCTCCAGAAATAACAGATTGTTATTATTAGGATCCACGTGCATATGCAATTACCAGGCTTGACGTAGCTTTGTACCGAAGACGTTTATCTCTTTACCTACATGGAACTTGGAAGCTGGACCCTACGGTCAGCACGGCACACGTCTGCAGACCTCCCTTGGCTTGGTCACAGTGTGACCTTCTGGCTGTGCAAAGACAATTTAAATTAATTAAAAATGAGCTGTAATAATGAATTTCTCTGCTAGGACTTTTTTTTTGAGCTAAGTATCTTTTAAGTGAAACGTGGGCTTTATTTGCATTTCTGTTCCCCCCCCCTTTGAGCACTGAATACCAGTGAAAGGCTTTGGGCTCTGTCAGCCCAGATGGTGTCTGTGGCGGAGCAGTGAGGTCTCCTGGGACGTGTCTGACTTCTTCCCCTCTCTGCTAACGAACATTGATCTTGTCAGGGGGGCAAGATGTCCTCCCCCACTGGGTACTGGGAGCCGTCTGATCCGGCAGTGGGAGGACTGCGATGAGCAAGCTGGATGGGGACGGGATGTGAGCCACCCACAGCAAGTCACTGAGGTCTTCTCAACTGGCAGCGAATTGCCATGACCTTGCAGTGTTTGCAGCTTGTGATCTGATGCTCAGGAGATAAGTTTCCCCCCGGTGTCAACTTCTTGAATGGTGCAATCCCAGAGCTTGCCACAGCTGACCAGCTGGGATGGATGTACTCTAGTGAACAACGTGCTTCTTGGCTATCGTACCCCTTAAGATAGAAAAAGAAATAGAAGTAAAATAAAGAGTAGAGGGGGAGAACGGGATGCATGTAGAGATTCGTAACTTTTTCTCAAGTTGCTGTTCTCATTTATCCTTTGAATTACCTTCTGCCCCCCCCCCCCCCCCCCCCCCCCGGTATAACACAGAATTTTGCAATAAAATCCACATGTTAGAAACCAGGGGCACATCTTCTAGTCAAAACAGCCTCCATGTCATCTGACTACTTAAATGGTCACAGAGAAATGTTTGGATGAAGCAACCAAAGGCCAACTGCATGTTGAATGAATTAGTTTCTCCCCTTTATACTGCAACGACAATGCTGTTAGAGAAACCACATGAGAGGAACGTTTCTCAGAGCATCTCTTCCAAGTCCGTCTGTTTAAAACTGCAAGCTCGAGTGTGTTTCATCACAGTTAAAAACTTTCTGGTTTTTTGGGGGGCTGCTTTTCCTCAGTTAGGTTTTGCAGCAGGGCAGCTGTAGTATGTGTGCTTGCTGCTGGCGGTGGGTCGGTCTCGGAGCAGAGGAGGTTGTGTCCTCCTGTTTCAGCTCTTTTTGAGTCATGCCTCGCTGTGTCAGCTCCTTTGAGAGACTCAGTGATAGGTGCAAAGGGACATTAATTATTTTCCTTCAAAGTTACCCAGCGCTTGCTTATGTTGACCTGGAGTAATACTCCAAGCATGGAAATGACTTATTTCTGTAGGAAAAGATGCACTTTCTTTTCTCCTTTAACCTCGTTTCACTTAAGGTTGCTCTAAGCCGTTGTTTCTTTGGCTGTTTTCAGATCCCAGCCAAAAATCCTGGTGTTCAGCCTTCAGAAGGATTTATGTTTAGGTTAAACGAAGCAGTAATTTAATGAAGAACCTAACTGTGTCACTGCAGCATCCCTTAGGTAGGTGTAGTCATGATTACCTAAAAATGCTAAAGGTGTGAGGTCAGAAGTTGATTACGCTCCTCTTTGGGAAAAAAAAAAAGTTAGAATTAGCAGTCAATTTAAAAGAAAAAAAAAAAAAAGTAGTTTTCAGAAGGGCTTGTAATTGACAGTTGCCTGAATTCTGAGTTCGGATAGTTGTCTGAATATTGTTTCTGAGTGAAAACGCCATTTCCTTCTCTTTCTGCCATCAGAATTGGAGATTACCCTTCATGCCTCTGAGTCGAGGTGAGTATTAGTCATCTCCGTGCTGCAGCGGTTTCTCTGTCGCTCTTTTTGCTGGTCTATTAAAAACAGGTAGTCTGGGTTGTGTTTAAATTAGCTGCTCCTCTACCTCGATGAAGAACCTCTCTTGGGTAAATGTTTAGTGTCAGTGTTGAGAGAGAACATTTCTCTAAGTAGCCTGTTGCCCAGGCTGTTGGTATGTTAATTGGGGGGAAAAAAAATTAAAAGAGAAAGGGGAAAAACCAATATCCCCAGACTGTGCAGCTTGCTCGAGCTTTCTAGCCTTAGAGGTTTGGCAGGCGTGTTGTGAAAGAGATTCCTGCTTTCCTGCTGGAAACCCTTTGGATGAAGCTTTCTTTGAGTCGAGGGACTTTGTACGTCTGGTATGGAAAAGCCTGAGAGCAAACCCAGCTCGCAGAGCCTGTGGAAAAACCAGCTGCTGTGAGTGGCTGTGCTGGGGATCTGCTCAGGAGTCTGTTTGTTCCATTGCTCAAGCGCAGTATCGGGCTTGGCACGCTTCGCCACGCTGAAGAACACCGATGGGCTCTGCAGCTGGCACACCTCTGAAAGAGCCTGCTGCTATAACCTTGCCGTAACGCGTTAATTGTGCTGTCGAGGTAACGACGGTGCTGGATTGCTGTAGCTAGAATGGCTCCTGGCCCTGTGCTGCCAAGGATCTCTTTGGTCCTGCCCTTCCCAGTTGGTGTGCTGCAAAGGTACGAGGCAGTTCTCTTCTGCTGTACCTTCTCTTCTGCTGTACCTGCTCCGTCCTCACGTCTGTGTTGGTATCTGTGAGAAAATCATCCCCTGCTGCCCCTAATAAGGCTGGAAGCTGTGAGGATGAGGTGTGAGAAAACAGACCTGGTGTTAATAATTGAGAAGCTATCTAGCCTAACGCTTTCTTCATAGGTGCACGTCAAAATATGAGTTATGCATTGAGCTGAGATGAACACCCCTGCAAAATGCAGCCAGTGTGAGTTTTTACCTGTGTAAAACCATAATGTAGGCATAGCTATTCATATTATACTTAACTATTAATATATTTGCTAGCGAAGGCTTGCCCTGGAAGTTGGGCTGAACTTGTAAAGTCCGAGTGGCTGTGCTTGCTGAGTCTGTTATCATCTGTATTGATGCAAACACATCCCTCTTGGTGAGGAGTGTCACCTTGCCAAAGACAAGCCTTTGGATTAATTTTAGTTGCGTGCTATTTTCCTTTCAAATGTAGAATTGCAGTTTATGAAAGCAGCAGGGAGACGGATGCTTCTTGGGTGCTTTTCACACACAGAATCACTGTGGTTGGAAAAGACCTTTAAGATCGAGTGCAACCGTTAATCTAACTCTACCAGGGCCACTACTACACCATACCCCCAAGCACCACATCTAGATGGCTTTTAAATACATCCAGGGTTGGTGATTCAACCACTTCCCTGGGCAGCCTGTTCCAGTCTTTGATAACCTTTTCAGTTTTGAGCTCGTGAGAGGATTTCTGGGACAGCCTCCGCAGCGAAGGGGCAAGGAGCTTTGGTCAGCTTGGTGTGCCCCATCTACAGAGCAGATGCTGGAGGGCACCAAGTGTTCTGCAGGCTCTGCGCTGGAACACTCTGCTCGGGTTGAGATCTGTGAAATTGCTGTATCTTTTCCCTGGAGGCTGAGCTATTAGAAGAAACCCAGCCATGATTAGGAGATCAAAAAGAGCAGCCTGCCTAATGCACGGGTGATGACACAGCCCGGAGCTGGGCTTTTTGTTAAGAACAACTCAAATAAGAGAAGCAAGCAAACCTCTGAAAAAAACAGAAAGCAAAACTAACAAAGGAAGAGGCTGCTCTTCAGAGGAACTGATATAGGTGAGGGAGGAAAAAACAAGTCAAAAAGCTTGCTGCTCTGGCCAGAAACGTGCAGTTTGGATGTGGCAGGCGTGTCATAGTCTGACAGTGGCAGTGCAGGTGTTCCCATCGTTCAATCCTAGGCAAAAGCAGGCTGGGTGATGAAGAGTGGCAGAAGATGCTGAGCTAGGATGCAGGAAAGCCACATCTTAGGTCTTCCTGCATTTAGATGAGTTGAGATGCACCTCTCCGGAGCAGCTCCAGTTCTGTCCTCCACCACGGTTTTGATGGGATGAGAAGGAAACCTGGTCCTCATTTGCCTCCACTTTTGTTTTCCGTGGTGAAGCAGAGCGCAGCACCGGTGTGCAGTGGCATCAATGGGCTTGCTTGGCTCCTGTGCACCAGCATCTATCTCCCCATGGTGGTATGGGAGGAGCCCTGGTCCACAGGACACTTAGCTTCCTGCTGAGGTGGGTTGGTTTGTTTGGAAGTCTGGTGCAAGGCAGAGATTCTTAGGTTGGTGTTTTTATGACTCTAGATTTTGTAAGGCTGGGTCAAGGGTGCGTCCCTGCAAACGCGGGAGCAGGAGCAGGCTATTTGTGCTGGTTACTCTCCTAGTTGCTGGAAGCCCAGCTGGTGTGAGGTGGGAGAAGAGACGAGAGGAAGGGTTGCTTTAGCTGGATGATGAATGTCAAGAGCAGGTACGCTGTGCCCACGGGCTGCGTTGTCGGCACGTAGATCTAGTGAACAAGGGAGAGGACGGGCTGTGTGTATTGGCACTGCTGTCAGCTCTCATTTTCTCACAGCTGGGGGACCATGAATGCGCAGACCTCATTGATGGGATGTCCTGGTTTCAACCTTCTCAGTGAAGGGATTTGTTTGCCCTGAAGCAGAACACATTTCTGCGTGCACCTTTCCAATAACAAAGGGTTTCACAGCCCTCTGCTGAAGAGTCCCTGCCAGCCCCGGAGGTGGCTGGTGCCACGTCTCTCATCTTCAGCTCTCTGTGGAGCAATGGATGCCTGACCCAGGGTTTTAAACTGATCATCACGCTTGTTATTACTGTCTGTAATGTCCATGCAGCGCAGAGTCTATTGTTTAATGAGCAACCGGTGAGAGCATCTGCATAAAATTTTAGTAATGTATCATTTTAATATCTTAAAAGTCTTGTCTCCTTGTATTCAGGAGTGAATAACCTGGTGTGAGAGCTCCTGGTTGCTCTCAGCGTGCACCAGCGCATGAAGCAGCTGCCAAGAGTGGGAAATACAGGAGGAGGGCAGAGAAATAGGAAGACTTGGTCCTGTTGCAGAGCCCTGGCAGAGACGGTCTCTTGGTCTTAGAGGCTGGAATCCAAACCTCTCCCAGGTTTGCTGTAATGACAATGTATGGTAGCTCAAGAGTGGAAGACTTTCCACGTTGACTCTAGCCAAGGTCGATCTTGGCCAGTATTCCCCATCTCTACTGATGACCAGATTGAATCTTCAGGGAAAGGAATGAGTTGCTGGGTTTAACAGCTGCAGATGGTCTTGGATGTTACTTTGCAGACACGTTCTGTAATTTGCTCTGAGTAGCAGAATATGCCACAGCCCAGTTGTGGGCCACTTGGAAGTATTTCCTCCTTCTGTTTTACCTTTTTTATTCTGCTGTATCATGGTCTTTCACTGTGGAGTGTTGTTCTTTGTCCCTAACGTGGTTTGCACGTCACCAGTGGCTCCTGCAGGTTGCTTTGTTTCTTGTACAGAGTGCAAGAATGTAGATGTCATATGTAGATATCATCAGTACATAGATGCCTTTTTTAGTGATACCCACTAATGTCAGCCTTGACTGTGCTGCTCTGCAGCTTGTGTTTAGTCAAACGTTTTGTGGATGCTTTGAAGAGGATTGGAACTGACCTTCTGGCTGGAGAGAAAATTGCAGACTTAGTTGAAAAAGCCTTCAGTGCTTCGTTGCGTTGACTTCCTTGCTGGAGGAGTTGTTGAATATGCTGAAGAGAAGGAGTTTTGAAGCATGCCCCCGTGACCCCACATCTGTTACTCAGCAGGCGTTTTGGTTGCACATTTTGCATTGATTTTCTTGCTGAAGCATGAGGCAGTGTATCAGTCTCTCCGTTCTGTAGCTGGACACCCCTTTGCACCATCTTTCTTTCCACCTAAAGATGAAGTGAGAGCTGATGCTCACTAACAGTGTGGTCTCGGCAGTTTGTCCAGCGGAAGACAGAAGTTGGCTGCTCTCTCCATTTAATCCCTCGGTTAAAAGCCACAAACAAGCTCATTTCAGTTTTCCAAATGCTGTGATAAGAAAACAACCAGCCGCATTTCCTCAGAGTTGAAGTCCATACACAGAAAAATCCAACACATCCAAAACCCAACTCCCAGGTTCTTATGCAAGAGCTCACGATGGCTTGATAGAAATAATAACGCGTCCAGTGAACTGGTTGTCCTGTTTCATCATAGTACACTTACCAGCAGCTTCCTTTACTGGGGTGTGTGGGGAGGACAGTTCTGTGGTGGCTGTGGGCTTTTCTGGTCTCGTCTTGGCAAAGATTTTACTTTGCCTGTCTGTGGATTTCTGCTTTGTGCATATGGAGATGTTACTTGATACAGACTTTGGAGGCAAAGGGGAAGCTGTGCCACTTACTGTGAACTGGGTCTCCAGCTCAAGGTGATTGATGAAGGGAGCAGGCTAGAAGTCAAGCCTACAAATCTCTACTCCTGTGCCAAGCCTTGTGTTTTCTCTGTGCTGGTCTATCTTGGGAGGATTGTCAATCCATCAGCAACAATGGATTAGAAAATGGGTGGTGAATGGTTTTGGTGACACTTTTCCTCTGTCTTTTGGTTTCTCTTTCCAATGGGATTTCCTTAAAAGTCTCCCCCTTCTCCATTTTCTGGTGGCTGGTGCTAGATCAGATTGAGAAGGGCCTTTATTCATATCAAGGGCTCCCAAACACCAATTTAACTGATGATGGGTCTGAACAGAGGAAATAGCTGCCTGCCTGCCTGAGTGCTGATGGCTCTTCTCTCCTCTTGCTCATCCCGTGATACCTGTTATGCTTTCCCATGGGGTTTGTATTTGCTGCGTGTGCAGGATTTTTTCATCACCTGGGACCAGAACGTGACTGATGGCACTTTAGGAACAGCAGCAGCAAACAGGCTGCTTGTCATCCGTTCTCTGAAAAGCATTTGGTTTCTGTTTTTCCCCTGTGCCACAACAGATCACTGCAGACTTCTCCATCTCTTGCTCCAAGTGCAGGTATCTTTCTTTGGTCTTCTGTGTTCCTGAAGAACCATGTGGAACAGCAATATTCTACTGTTCAGGTTGAGGTGTGCCACGGACATAGCCTTCCCCTGAAGGGAGGAGGGGAGCATGGACCAAAGATAACAGATTTTATGCATTAAACAAGATGAATTGCCTTAGTGTAATTCGTGTTAGTGCTCCTGAGAGATAAACTTCATGGAACTTGGTGTGCCCATGTGTCCTTTCCACTGTGAGGTGGAGCTTAGCACACTCTGGCTTTGTGAAGCAGGGTCAAATGTGGTTGGAGAGCTTTCTTTTGACACTCTGCCTTCCTGCTGGAGCAGAGCCTGCAAAGTGCCAGCCTTTGCTGATCTGAAGTTGCTGGGTCCCATTAGGTACATGGTGCAGGGATAGAGGAGCCTTGTGGCAGATTGAGAGCAGGGAGGACCCAACACAAGAAAGACATGGACCTGTTGTAGCAGGTCCAGAGGAAGGCTCCGAAGATGATGAGAGGGCTGGAACACCTCTCCAGGACAGGCTGAGAGTTGGGGTTGTTCAGCCTGGAGAAAAGCCTTCTTGCAGCCTTCCAGTATCTGAATGGGACCTACAAGAAAGATGGGGAGGGACTTTTTATAAGGGCTTGTAGTGGTAGGTTGAGGGTTGATGGCTTCAACCTGGAAGAGGGGAGATTCACATTAGAAATGAGGAACAAGCTCTTCCTTCTGAGGGTGGTGAGACACTGGCACAGGTTGCCCAGGGAAGCTGTGGGTGCTCCATCATCAGAAGTGTCCAAGAGCAGGTTGGTATGGGGCTCTGAGCAACCTGCTCTAGTGGGAAGTGTCCCTGCCCATGGCAGGGGGATTGGAACCGGATGATCTGTCATGTCCCTTCCAACCCAAACCATTCTATGATTCTCTGCTCTGTGGTTGTGCCAAGCCTGTTACGTACCCGTGTGCCAGAGAGTCTGTCAAGGCTTGGGTTTGCAAACAGAGGAGCTCATTAGGCAGGGCAGCCGGATGGTGTGGCAGGGGGCCCAGGTTTGGGTAAGCTTTTTGGGCAGCTGCTTGAAGGAGGAGGCAACTGCTGAAACATTCACACACTTGCCTGTGAGCAGACTCTTCCCAGTTGCCTCATCGGCAGTGGAGATGGAAGAGAGCAGCCAGGAGCTGCCAGGCTCATCCCGGGAGAGGCGGGGATACCGCTCCCCAGCCCTCTCCTCTGCGTTAATTCTCTTCATTAATTCCAGTAATGAATTTCTACCTCGAAAAGCCTCAATGAGCAGAGATCTGCCAGAGCAATGCCAGGAGTGGAAGCTCATTTTATTTCATTTTCTATTTTTTTCCTCTGGTGAGGTTCATATGAAGGAAGGTGCTCTTAGAGTCTCAAGAAAAAGAACAAAAAGCCAATGCCTGTTACTGGCTATGGAACGCCTCCTTATTTACTGCTCGCCTGCTGCAGGGGTGATGGGGGCATCTCGTGCAAGACCCTTGGTCTTTTAGCTTTTTTCTTCACTTCTTACAGAAGTTTAATACTCTCTTTAATTTTATTGCCCTGTATTTACAAATAAGGGCACAACAGTTCAGGCTCTGAACACCCGCACTCTTTGCATGTCTCCCAAAGAGAGCCGTCCTGCTGCCTGCTCTTATGGCAGCTAGACTGACCCATCTGGCTGTCAGCATTTCCCCAGTGCGTTGTCTTGTTTTCCCTCAGAATCTTTCTCCTGTGTGTAAAATAACACTGGACGGTGGCAGGAGCAGAGCTGAGGAACTCAGAAGTTAACTGCTGAGCGTGTCCTCGGTTCACCCTCTCGCATCTCTCGCCCCGGCACCCTGCTCTAGCAAAGGGGGCAGTGTGTTGGCCAGAAGAAATAAATTCCCTGCTGCATGAGGAATTGGCCTGTCTTGGTTTCCCTGCTTAAAAATACATTCTTTAAATCTTCATAGGCAAAAATCTTTGCAATCTCTGTTGAATGGGAGCGAATTTTGTTAAGCCTCTGCAGCAACATTACATCTGATGCTGCTTCCTATGGGCAGGCACAAAGGGTCTCGCTGTGCCTCACTTGGGGAATAGCCTCTGTAACAGGACAGGACTTGAAGGTTTCCATTCATAAATTTAAATATATATATTTATTTTTAATATTTATTTAATTATTTATTTTGTGGGGTATTTTCGCAGATGCTGCGGTTAAAAGCTTCTATTTTTAAAACTTTAAAATCCTGGAACGTGGCTCCAGCACAGGGAGTAGTGGGATTTGGAAAAAAGTCTGCTAAAATTGTATAGAAGTGGTCATGTTAAAGCTGTCAAGACTTTCTGCTGCTGGTGCATGTGGTTTATTTATTTATTTGTTATTTAATGATCACAGAGCCATGAATATGTTTCTTTACAAAGAAAACCCAAACAAAAATAACAAACCCAACCAAACAAAACAACCCCAAAACCGAGGAGTGGGCCTTCCATCCTACACAAATGCCCCTTTTTAATGATGGCAGGGTTTTTTTTTTCCTCAATTAATAGCTTTTTTTAGTGGCAGCTGCCCTGTTCTTTCCATCTGTGCCCACACCTCTGAATGTTTCCATACTAGAAAGGAGGAGGATGCTGGTGCCAGCAGATGAACTTCAAAAGCTGCCGTGCAGGGAAGCGTCACAGTTCCGAGCTGTTAGAAATGAGCAAAAAGAAAACAAAACAAAGCATCAAAACCCCTTAAACAATTTACTGCCATGCAAAGATAACAGAAAAACTTCCTTCTTGGTTCCCCTGGTCCTTGTCATGCTAAAATACTTGAACTGAATGATCCTGTCATCCATCCCCTAAAGAACTGGAGAGATTTAGGAGCACTCCATAGTTTTTTAAAGAAAATATGATGTTTTACCAATTGAAAGCTGCAGTTGCACTGCCACACTCAGTGTGACTTAAAATGGGACTTTCAAGCACTGCTTAGTAGCAGAACAGAGGTAAGGGCTCTTTCTCCATGTGCTGTCATACCGCTGCTGTTTTCCACACTGCAGCCCCCAGTGGTACCCAGTTGCTGTGCTCACTGGCATCCCTAGCACCTGACTCCAGCCATCCTGGTGTACTGGGGGTTGAACTGGGTGATGTTTTCCTGCCCAAGCCTGCAAAAAGCCTGTTGAGAGGGAAGGGGAATGGCTTTTCTATTTTTTTTCTTTTCTCCTTTCAAGAGCAGCTGAATGCAATGCCCCAGTTACCATGGTTTTTTAAATGGAGTACTTCAGGGGATGTACAAAAGCATCTTTACCACTTGCAGTACAAGGAGAATGAAAGGCCCTAGATTATGCCAGCACTGCAGCAGAGTCTTAAATGAGTGTCATTCATTTATTGTTAGGAGATGACCCAATTTGGATTGTATTTATGGAGTGGGAGGGGAGAATGGACCTGTCTGAGATGACTTTTGAGCCTTAAATGTACTTGTGGGCTTTGTGCAAGGATTGCATTGGCTCCCGCTGGGTAAACAGAGCCTTTGGGAGGGTGTTCCCCGTGTTCTGGCACGGCGACGGTGACGCGTCCTGCCCTTCCTGGCTAGATGTGTGCTGCCAGAATGGGTTGGTTCGTGCCACGTCTCTCCATGTGGCTTTGTATTGGATGGGGGAAAAACGAGCTAGTTGTCAGACAGAACCTGCCCAGCTGATTTTTATTTATCTTACTTCATTTTCCTGCAGGGCTTTTAAAGCCTTCAGTCACTATGTCATTTGCAGGCTGGTTCCAGCCGAGTAGATCCACAGCTGAAGGCTGGGAACCTGCAAAGGAGTGGTGGTGATAGGTCAAGACTGCACACACCGGGATGCTTCTCTTCTTGCTTGTTTTCCCCCCTTCCTATAAAATGATGTGAGGTCTGTTTGAAGTGCCACTGGTGTCACAGTCCAGTGTCCCCTCTTGTTCTCCTGGTTGGGGTGGCAGTGAAGAAATTCCTTCTATTAAAGGGCTTTGAAAGTTGGGCACAAGGGTCTGCTGCTGCTCTCTGCATCTCCTCGTGGAAGGCAGACCTGCCTCACATCTTCCACAGCCAGCTTTTAGAGGGAGCCCTTTCACCATGAAGAGGAGGAGAAAGGCGTCCATCTCTTCCTGCAGCCATCCCAGCAAGCCGTGGGCTGGTCCAGCTCCAGTGGGGCTCAGCAGGATGATCACAGGAGGAGGAGGGGGCTGCAAGTGCTCAGAGAGACTGTCTGGATTTGCTCCGATGGAGACACCATCAGCCACAAAGCCTGGATGTGTCCAAGCCCAGGCTGTGCTGGCACCAGCTGACTTCTCCATTAAGAGAGCTTGTTCTGTAAGGAACCAGCAACTGATGCTTTTTGGTTTGCAGAGGATGTGCTGGCTGGGAAACCTTTCTGTTTGTGGGTGGAATTCTCAAAATGATGTTAAACGCAGGTGTAGTGCCCAGCTGGAGGCCAGGGCAGTGGACAATCTCACGGGGCAGGGTCCCTGGGCTCTGCCAGCACACCAAGGGCAGAGCAGCTCTGAGTTGAGAGTGTGGGGGCAAACTGGCATTTCCTTCTCCCCGTGGCATTCCTGGGGGTACAGATGGTTGCTTTTGATAACTAAAGGCCTCATACAGAGACGTCTCACTGGCAGGGGAGATGTGAACCCGAGCTCAGGCTTGGCTGTATCCCTTTTCTCTCTGTAGAAGCTTTAGGCTGGTTATTGTTCAGTTTGTTTTTCTTCCTGATTTTTTTTTTAATCAGATTTGATAATGCTGGGCCAAGTAAAGGATAATGAAAACTGAGTAACTTGCCCTACCTCTTTCACAGCCAATGCTGCGTGTAGTTAGTCATTTAATGAGAAATGAGGCAAGGCAGAGCTCACTTTTGCTTTCCTGTGACCAATCTGGCTCTGCAGGACTTGGGAATAAGATGAGATAGTAAACGGGTGTGCTGTTGTGGTCTTCAGGGCTAGACTACAGGAAATTCATTGTATTCCTTTGAACAGGATGGAGCCTTTCACGTGATTAGGGTTTTTTTTAAGCTTCAATTCCGTAATCTTGATCCGTTATCTAACAGCAGGAAGACTCCAGGCTCCCTAAACTTGGAAATGTGTTTCATCTGCTCAGGGAGCACAAGCTTCTATCGTGGGAGCTCTGGCTGTGCCCCATCCCTCTGGTGTGGGGGCATCTTCTTCAGCAGGTGATGGGGGCTGCAGTGCCAAGCAAGGACAATGAGTCAAATCCCCGTTTCACTTGGAGGTCGGGGAGGGTAAATCACCTTTCAGCTTGAGCTGGAGGCTGTTTTCTTGAAGTAGTCTGCTGCTGTTGGCTGCTCTCCAAGGTGTGTTGTGGGCTGTTGTAGCTCTTGCTGGCATGGACCTCCCCCAGACTTCTCCTCCGCTGTGTCTGTTGTACCTGAGAACTTGCTCCAGAACAGCTTTCCACTCAGTGAAATCTGGCTGTAAGGGTGGTCTGTCATTCATCTGTCCTGCCTGGCAAGCTGACTGCTTCCAGAGCTCACGGGGGATATCAGAAGGAATTAAAAAACCCCCAACCTTTAACGTCAGCGGCTCTGCATCAGGAGGACTGATTACTGCTTTCTCCTTCATCCTCACGCTTTTCTCCTAGACTGTGTAGGCATATGCAGGTTGTAATTTAATTTCATCTTGCATGCAACAGCTTTAAAGGGACTACAATCAGTGGCTGGTTGGAGTTGTGATTAGGGATGCAGAAACTTTGATGCCCATCTCTTCCAGAGCAGATAACGCTTCAGGGGCAGAGGAGAGCAGAGCGCTGTCCTGCTGCACGTTTCCCACTGGAGACCGGTTTCAAGCCCTGTGGGGAAATGTTTTGGGACACTCTTTGAAAGTCACATGTGACCCGCAGCTTTTAAAGAGCACAGCTGAGTCTTGCCAAGTTTGAGTCGTGCGTGCTGCGGTCCCCAGGCCTGGAGGGTGGCTTTGCAGCCACTGCTCTTCTCCCTGATGCTTTTAACGTGGTTTCAGTGCAACACTCCTGCCTGCTCTTCCCCAGGAACCTCTGGCCATGTTTCAGCTAAATTTTTATGGGGTAGAAACCTTACAGAGGTGATATTATATTTGCTGGAGAGATGCAGTCCTTAGGTAACAGCTCACCCTGAGGGAAGGCAGATGGGACTCTGGCAGCCCTACCAGCTTCTGATATGCCGGCAGCCCTCCAAGGGTGGAAACAGTATGTCTTGTGGCTTGGTGCTGGAGATGATGAAGTGGTGGTTAGTGTATTGCCACAGAGCGGTAAGACGCAGGGATGCAGGGGCTATCTCCTTAGAAAGCTGGGCTGTAGTAGTTGAGGTGTCTTCAGAGCAGGTCACACCCATGCCCCACTCTCATGTCTGGTTTAGAGGCACCCAGTGACCTGCAGCATGGGTTGGGAGAGCGGCACTGCTGCATGGAGCATGTGGCAGCCCTGAGTGTCCCTGGCATTGCTGGGCAGGGAAGTCCATGGATCCTGGCATTGGCTTGCTCATCACCTGCCGGGGCTCCCCACTGCTGTGTCCTGAAGCCTTGGAGGAGCATGATCTCTTTTCTCTGAGGATCCTGCCAGACAAAAGGCAAAGTGCTACAAACCACAACAGCTTCCACTCTAAAAATACCATAAAAGGCTGTGTCCTTAGAAGCTGGGCATGGGAGCAGTTCCCACCCACATTACTGCAGCATGAGTCACTAGGCTTTTGCAACTGCTCTCCATGTGGATGCCCAGCCGAAGATGCAGCAAAGAGCCGAGGGAGGAAGGGGAACCGCTCCGTAGCGCTCTGGAAGTGATGAAGAGTTACAAAGAAGAGGATGACACGCAGGCACGCAAGAACTCAACCCAACGGGCAGACGGTTTTGCTTTCGTCAGCATTTGTTTTCTTGAAAAGTTCCAGCAAACGCTGCTTGCTGATAGCTTGAGCTGGTGTGTGCAGCCAAGAGTCTTCTGAATGTGCAGAAACCCCAAGTTTGCTTTTAGGAAGCGCAGTCATTGCCACATGAATAATATGAAGCTGGAAAACCCCTCTGGCGTGGAAGTACGTTTCATTTACTCTCTTTAAGCAAAGTTTTTCCTCTCCCTATCCTCCCTCCTTCTCTTCAGGCTTCTCTTCCCTACCGTGGTGCAGAAATAGGCTGCGCTTCCTTGTGACAGATGGTGTAAAAACACATCTCCCTTACGTTATCCGCTGCTCTCACCCGTGCTCGTGATCCAATGTGCAGGTATTAGGGAGGAAATTTGGAGTTGTTTTGGTTTCTTTCCTGAGACGCCTCCCACCTGCCCTGGTGCTGGCGATAGCGTGGTTATTGTTTTCCCTCTTCCTTCCCCTCTGCTTGACGAAGTCTTGGCTATCGGGGTTTACCAGATTAAGTTTGTCAGTGGGAACTTCTATAAAAAGCTTCCTTTATTTAGACGCCAACCCAGGAATGACATCGGGTGGGCACGTCTTCCGAGTTCCTCCGTGCTGGGCGGATGGAGGGAGGTGGTGGCCGTGAAGCTAAGCCCTGCCTCTTTCCCAGTGCACCTCCATGGTCCTGCTTGGTGGCTGTCCTTCAAAATGACCCAAGCCCCTCTCCTCTGGGGAGAGCGCAGGGAGGTCCCCCCTGCAAACTGGTGCGTCTCCTTTAGCAAACTTTTTAACACTATAACATAGCTGTGGTTGTCTTCCTGCTCATGGCTTTCAGGTTAGTCCTTTGAACGGCTTTTTAGTGAGCACTCACCCTGACTTCTCCCCTTCTCCAGGAGGCAGAAGGCTTGACCACTCCATATCTTCAATGCTCCTAAATTCTGCGTTGGGCCAGTTTCAAATAAGACAGGAGAGCAGGTGGACTGAAGGTACGGATGCTTGCGTGGACAGGCAGAGACCAGAATGGGCACACAGGAGATGTGCTGCTTCTTTGATGGTGGAGGAAAGGAGACATCTTGGGGGGGGGATGGGTGGGGGGAATGGGGGGACAGCAGGGCAAGAGTTGGCCACCAAAGTAATGGACTGACAGAATTTTTGTGCATGTGGTTTCTTAAGAAAATACAGTTCTGAGCATGGGAAAAGGAAAGGTGTGTATTTGTTAAGGGTTAGAAAGTAAAGAGTGTGACCTGGACACAGTTTATGGGCCTTCTGGAGAACATATTCCTAGACTTCATTTACATCTTTGGAGGAAAAAGCGTGCTGTGGTGTGCTGACCTTCCCCTTGGATGTGCTCGGTTTGTTAAAATGTTAGCACAGGCATTCCCTTACCTGCCTGCAGTAATTCCTGGGTATTTTTCTCCATGATCAATAAATTAGAGCTTATTTAAGCAACAGAATGGTACAAAACTCTGCTGGGAGGCATTCGACTCCCTTTATTCTTCTCATCCTACTGCTGAAGGAAGCCACCAGGTTGCCGTACATCACGGCATGCTTTGCTGTCCGCTAAACATCGGTTGTGCCCTTCGTAGCTGGGGGGATTCTGAGCAGCAGCCTGAGCAACCAATTCAGCCTGTCCATAATGCAGATTTTTTCCAGTCCTGCCTTGGATTTGGGTCAGACGAGAGGCGGTTTCCAGCCCCGCGCTGCCGCTGCGCTTGTTGACGTTCTCTCCTTCCCACGTTCTCCACCTCGATACTCCGCAGCACTAGAAAGATAAAAATAAAGCCATATTGCACAAACAGTCTGCAGCTCGGTATGGGTTGCCAAAATACTTTGTTCTCTTTGGAACGTTCTTTTGCAAAGTTAGGTGGTGCCAGAAGAAAACAGATTTGCAGGTGCCGGTTTCAGACAATATCTTAGCATCAAATGGCACGGACAAGTGTGATCTTTGAGGCAGCAAACAAGGTCTTTTTCCCATGGTGTCTCATTGTGTTCCCTGGCAAGAAAATCCAGTGTTCAAATACTACCTTAATTAAAAAAAACAAACAAACATGATTTTTACCGTTGGGAAGTGACATCTGATAATGTTTTCTCCAAAGAAGGAATGTGGGGATTGGGTATTTTTAGCCGCAGCTCTTCTCGAGTTGTTGTTCTTTTATGACCTTCTCTTAATAATACATTTCTCTAACACTTTCTCTGAGGTTGTTGTACTTCCAGAAGCATTTTCAGCCAAAGGTGTGTTGCTGGGGGGAGGAGGAGGAGGAGGAGCAGCCCACAGGCAGGAGAAACTTTGAAATCTCTTTTCTGGTGGATTTTGATGCCTAGGAGGCCATGATGTTAGACTTGGGTGCATCTCATGAGGGACCCTTCCTGGGTCAGAGGCGTGTCTTGTGCTTCAAGCTTTTCCATCAGCTGCAGCAGCTGTAAGGTTGCCACCACCCACTTCTTAAAAGCAGTGGGGAGCGGGATAAAGAAACCCTGAATTTGGGCAATAAGAGGGTTGGAAGCAGAAGGCTTGAGCAAAGGAATGATGCATGGATGGAGATGCTGCAGTGCAGGAACCCCACGGGAAAGCAGGCATAAGGAATAGCAGCTTAAATTTCATGTTTGTGTTGTGGTTTGGGTTGTGGCCGACTGGATACACTTGGGATTTACCTGCAAATGTTGTTGTCGTCTCTGAGATGATAAGAAAGCCAACAAATTCCCATGTAAAATCTGAAACTCATCTTCATCAGTCCACAGTCTGCTGGGCTTCTTCTTGCCTGATGTCTGCGGGTTGGGAAGCCAGCACAGATCCTGGGGGCAGATGAGCTGATCCGGGGCTTTTGTGAGCATCAAAGTGGTCCTGAAAAAGCTTGTCAGAGAGTGGTGGCATAAAAGCAGGAGAGAAGTGTTTTCACGTTGCTGATGCTCTCTGTCTCTTGGTAGCTACCAGTGGAGATGGTCGGGCTCTCCAGAGTGAACTGCATAGTTGGGTGATTCTCCATGATGACATTGGGTGAGGAAAGCAAATTAAGCCGAGTGTGAATAATAAGCACATGCCACGTGAATGCAGGCAGGAGGAAGGAGAGGTGAGATGTGTTCGTGCTGCATCCCTGGCATCACCCTGCACTGTGGTGGGCATCAGAAAAGCTGAACCCCATGTTGGGGCTGGAGAAGTGCCTGGAAGGGGCTCAGCCTCTGGGGAAGGAACAAGGAAGGTGTTTAAGTGGTTGTTTACTTTTCTAAATACATATTTTTGCTCAGTACCCAGTGGGTGATGAGGAGTTTCTGCTAATTGGCAATAAATGATATGAAGGAAGCATTCCCTGAGCTTGTCTTGCTTGTGGTGCCTTTTTAACAACCACAAGCACCATCAGAAACAACAGCCCAGCCTATTGAAGGTATTGACACTGTGTGCAAGGACTGATCCAGCCAAAAAAAAAACCCAGGGTTGCTGCTCCCGGGACACTGAGCCCATATCCTGCAGCTGCTGGTGGGGAGAGCGGAGCTGGGGGGGTACCCACCTGGCTTGGCAGAGGTTATGGATCACTTACACCAGAAACTCGCCAAAGTGGTCTCGTTGGTTTTTTCCCCCCTCTGTTCTCGTACGGAGAATTTAATTCCTTAATTTGAAGCTCACACTTTCAAAATCTGTTCAGTCTTCAGTAGAGCCTCGTGCCAAAGCGGTTGCCGGAGTTAAGACCTGACCTTTCCTCTTCTGGACAGGACCTCCTGGGAGCTTTCACCAGCAGGTAGTGCAAGGCTGAGCTCCTGCAGGAACATGTTGCGTTGCCTGTGACTCCCTGTTTGCCCTTGCATCGGTTTCGGGGTGCAGAGTGGCCGTTTGGGTGATGGTTTTTGTTGCAGGGAACTGCCATGCGCGTGGGGAAGCTGTTCGGGCTCAGCAGCAGCCGTCGCGGGCAGATTTGGGTTTGGGGTTGGCGAAGCGTTAGCTTTGCGGCGCTCGAGTATTTCACATCTGAATAATACTTGGACTTTTGGTGTCATTCTTGGTTTTAGGACCTGACTCTTGATAGTCTGGTTGCTTAAAAAAAAAACCCAAACAAGACACAAAAAGTGACCAGGCACGTGCATGCGTTCAGTGCCTTTTTGGAGCCGTGGGCTTGGCACCGTGTTCGCATCTGACACCCCTGTTTAATTCTGCATCGCTCGTTGGCAGGAGCACCATGGGCTTCGTGCCTGGCACAAGAGTGCTTCCTTTGGTCGCTGAATAAAAGAGCAGCATCAGCAAGAGTGGAAGTTTCATCCGGGTGGTTTTGGGGTGAAAGGTGGTGATAAGAAATCTGGCAGGAAGGAAGTGCAGTGCATGGTGAGAAGAGAGGAAGAGCAGATGCTCAAAGTATGACACTTGGAATATGGTACAGTAGACACTCAGAGCGTGCAGAGTATCTCCTGAAGATGGTCTGCAGCCAGAAAACAGGGGCAGAATCTTGGCCCTGTCCTTTCAAGCCACTCAGCTGGAGCATCATCTCCTTCATAAGGTCATGGAGGAGGTGCCCATCAGGGATGGAAGGGCAGGACTGGGCTGGTTCTGCTGGGTGGGCTCTGAAGGAGCCTGCCTTCCAAAACAAGGGGAGAAACAATCTGGGAAAGCAAATATTTTCTGATAACAGTGAGCAACAGTATAAGCTTTTGTTCTCTGTCAATGGAAGGAAGTGGGAGAAACACGTAATACCTTTGGTGCAGCCCAGGCCTTACTGCTGCAAAAGAGATTTAGTGCTCGCTCTCCTGTAGTGGGTCCTAGGAGAGGATCCGGTGGGAAGATGTCCATAAGAAGATAGGCTGCTTGGAGCAGATGGGAAAGGTGCTGCTGCTGTTCTGCTGCTGCCGTGCGTCAGCAGGTGCTGAAGGCAGGTCTGTGACCAGCGAGCCAAGACGGGAATCCAGGTCCAGGCTTGCATGGGAGATGGGAACTGGGAGGATGAACTCCTTGGTTTGTACTTGGCCGGGACAAGACTGAAACAGCTGTACTTTAAATGAAAGGGTGGGCTCACAGAGCCTCTCCTCAGCAAACAGGGATTATAAAAGAACCAACCAGCTCTGATCACTGCCCTCTGGAAAGATCCTTCCTGCTGAAGGACTTGATGCTTTTCATAAAATAAAATGAAAAACATCTCCCATGCAATTGTTATTCCATTTTGAAGTCCTGTCTGGAGGCCTGCAGGCATGTTCTAACCCCAGCATGGGTCTTATTCTTCATGTTGGCCCCACTCTTTAGGAAAAAAAAGGTGATGTCTTTATACCTTTCCTATCAAAACACCCTCCGCAGCCCTCAGGTGCTTATTTATTGACAGCTTCCCTTTTCCAGGCCTTCTTGCACAGGGCTGAGTCCAGCTGCGCTTCAGTAGCAGGCATTCATCTCTCCCAGGGTTTGATCTCGGAACAGGAAGATTCCCATTTCCGAAGCTGACGAGGAAATCATCATCCTGCTTGCAAGCGGTTAACTGAAATCTTGTGTTTATAAGTGAACTGGTTTTAAGTCATTGCTTTGTTGGGTGAATGTCAAAACATTTTCAAGATGCGTGCATCTTTTGGTTTCAGATGATCTGTTTTATTTATTCTTCAGCTGGGCATGTCTTCAGCTACGTAAGAACGTGTCTTGAAACACTGGTGATCCTGGGGCCGTGTGCGTTTGTTTCCTGGGGAGAACAGCATCTGCTGCTGCGTTTATGGGCACAAGTCTCCCCTGTGCCAAATGGTCATCTTTATATCACTGCCACAGGCTCTTGTCTTCTGAAACCTCTCCCTCTGCTTTTTATCTCACCTGGGAAGGGGTTTTGTAATTTTCTCTCGCGTGACCAGCGTAGCTTTGCTCAGACTGGGAACTCCCCGTGACGGTGACCGGGAGATGTGCTCCGTGCTCGCCTGGTGTGGTTGGTTCTGTGGACTTGATCTCTGGTGTCAGGAGCACTGGTTTGGCTACTGCTGATGGCTGGGAGCTGATCCTGCTGGTCACTGCCTGGTGTGGTGACCCACCAGCCCCCTGTGACCATCCCGGGGGCTTTGCCAGTGGCCAGGAGATTCTCATCCTCTTCCATCCTCATCTCTTACCAGTGTCCAGCATCAACCAGCCCAGCTGTGTTTCCACCGCTCCCCTGAGCACCAATACCTGAAATCCAGAAGCTGTTACTGCAGTGATGTGGCTTACTATCAGAATCCTTTCATTCCCCCCAGCTGGGAAGTTGTACATCTGGTTTTCAACCCCATCAGTCTCAGTGGGTCCGTTTTCAGTGTCAGGTTTGGTTTCACGTTGTCCACAGCCAAGTGGTTACAGCCAAATACATTGTGAATGGTGTGACCTGTTTTACAGCCCGGACCAACTGACACAGATGTTGATTCCAACACTTCAAAAAAGAAAAGAAAACAAAAGAAAGAAACAAAAAAAGAACAACACAACCCAGAAAACAAGAACCCTTGAGTTATTTTTGTGTCGACTTCTAAGCTGGCAAGCTGCTTTTAACAGGGTGTGTGTCCCACACAGCCATTGCTGTTTCGTAAGCCAGAGCGTTGCATCTGCCTCAAGTCTTTGCCTCCAGTTGGATTTTATAAACATGTTTTCCATGGAGGGAAGAGAGAACTTCTTGTGTGAATGATTTCCTCAAAGGGAACATGACCATTAAATTCTTGTGTTTATATAAAATGTTGCACACGCACAAAAAAAAAAAAAGTCACAAATTCCTGAGGCTGTTCAGCTGGGGCAATTTTGGGAGTTCTCAACAAGGAAAAAGGAAGGGAAAGGTTATGTCATAATTAAAAAAAGATTACTTTCCTAGTCTGTAAAAGTTGTGTGTACCCTCACTCTGTCCTGCACATGTCTGGGAAAAGGCATTTTCTTGGTACTTTGCAGTGCCAGATCAACTTCTTCATGTTTCCCTGAGGTTTTCTATTACTGGCCACACTTGCGTGGGGCTTTGCTAGGAGAAAAGAAGTTAACAAGAGCTCTCCTGTTACCTTCAAATAGCGTCTCTGGATGCTAATGCAAGTACAAGGTACTGCCAGCAATATGGCCAGGGAGTGTCCTCTGCAGAAGCTGCCAAACACAAATACCTTCCTGCATGGGGCTCTGTACACGGGGGTGCTGTGAGCTGACTGAACTCATGAAAGCGGCTGAAGGAATGAGGGTGGTTCTTGGAGAACCTCATGTAAAATACATATTTTCCTAGGGGATGGGCATTGGTGCGGGTCAGGGTCAGGGTAACGGCTCAAGCTGCCTCCCCTCCTAAAAAAGGGGTGCAGTGTAGTTCTCCCTTTAATTCAACGTAGATATCTATAGCAAATCATTCACCTCGGTGATTATTTCAGGCGCGTTTTCCATGCCCAGGCTGTGTCGCGTCACTAGTGGATTTTTAACTTCCTACTCATTTATTTCCTTGCCCAGTGACTTTATATAATGGTACGTTTGTTATTTCCTTATTTGTGTTGTAAAAAAGACACCATCCCCCTGCCAAGGAGAGCACGGGCTGTTGGCAGCACGACAGCTTTTTTTTTTTGATCCTCGTTCCTTTGGGTTTGGCCAGTGACCATCGCTAGCTCCACGGTGCCCGTCCCGGGTCCCAGGCAGGACTCATGTCCTCACCCTGCTGCTTCAGACACGTGGTGGGTGTGGGTGGCCTCGAGCTGGAGGTGGCCACCCAGCCGAAGGAAGGGCAGGAGAAGTTTTAAATAGCAGAAGGAGATGCAATGAGAGCTTTTAGCTTGCCATGTGTAGCTGGAGGCGAGAACGACCGTAGGGGTGGTAAAAGGAAAGAGCGGCGTGTCCCGTGGTGTTGCTGCATGGACTGAAAATACTAAAATGCAGTATTTAGAGAGGAATGTGTGTCCAAGTGGAGAATGACCATTGTTGTAGCTTCCTTTAGTTTATGGTTAAAGAAATGTAAACCGTTGTTCCAGTCTTAAGCAAACAGAAGAAGCTGGTTCCTAAGCTCTGTGTTTGTATTCTTCCTTTCCAGGTCAGTGCATCACCTAAAAAAAGGGGATGGGGTTTTGCTCTTTGTTTGTTTTTATTTTTTTATACCCCGTGATTTTTCTGGCCTTTTTATAGATGAAGGGGACACACACAGAGAAAATGAGTCTTCAATTTCCAAAGCAGCACATGGACTTTTGTATTTGGGTTTGTCCAGGCCTGGCCCAGGTTGCCCAGGGCAGTGGTGGGGGCTCCAGCCCTGGGAGGGTTTCAGAGCCATGGAGATGTGGTGCTGAGGGACATGGGTTAGTGGTGCCCTGGCAGTGCTGGGTTAATGGCTGGACTCAATGATCTTAAAGGACTTTCCCAACCTAAACAACTATATGATTCTTCAGTATACTTTTTTTTTCCCAAATGATAAATCATTTAAATAATGATGCTTTAAAAATTATTTCACTCATCTTGGTTTTTTTGGTGCTGTTTTTCATTTGGTTTCTTGCTGTTGCTGTTTGGAGAAAATAACTTCCTGTCAAAAAGAGCTTGAAAAAAAAAAAATTTGGATGCTTTTTTGTTCCCTGTGAGGTCTAAAAATGGAAGTTGATGAAGAATTGCTTGTAGACTGGCTGTTCTTCTTGGAGAGTTTAGCTTGTGTCTGAAGCCACATCTGACACTGAAACAGCTTTGCAGCGGCACCAAGGGCGGGCTTACCAGGCGTAAGGGTGGGAGCAGAGCAAATCTCTTATCAGACCTCTTGCTTCTCTCCTCCCTTCTCCATTCTTGGGCAGAAGACCTTAACCTGAGTGCCAAGGCACAGTGCAAAGAAATCCCAGGATCCCAGCATGGTGGGGGTGGGAAGGGACCCCTGGAGACCATCTGGTGCCACCCCCCTGCTCCATCCAGCAGGGTCACCCAGAGCAGGGGGCCCAGCAGCGCAGTGTCCAGGAACATCTGGAATCTCCAGAGGAGACTCCACAGCCTCTCTGGGCAGCCTGGGCCAGGCTCTACCCCCCTCTGTGTGAAAATGAGAGCGAGATGTGAGTTCTGTGAGCACAGGAAGAACGGTGGGGGGAAGGTTGAGGTTTGAGTTACTGGCAGCACTGCCATGCACGCTGCCAGAAACATGCTCTTAGGTGGGCTGAAGTTGGGTGTCACCTTTGGCTCGGGTGGGGGGCAAGTTCTGCCTGCTGAGTTTCCAGTAGCACGTGTCCTCTGCAGAAGCTGCCAAACACAAACAGCTTGCTGCGAGGGGCTCTGTGTTTTGAGGTGCTGTGAGCTGATTAAACTTGTTGAAACGGTTGAAGGAATGAGGGTGGTTCTTGGAAAACCTTATGTAAAATGCATATTTTCCTAGGGGATGGGCATTGGTCTGGGTCAGTATCAGGTGTGATGGACTCTGAGATCTGCATGGGAAGCCCCTCCATCACCTGGAACCCTGCCAGGCCAGAAATTGGGCTGAAACACAGTCCCCTGGTGCAAAGTGGGTGTTGGGTTGTGTCTGAGCTGAGCATGCCTGGATAAGCCCCCTGGACAAGTTGCTGTTGTGCAGCTGTGGAGGCACACGGGCTGGTTTTCCAGTACCTGGCACGTATGGTGGGATAGTTGTGCAATTCCTGCCCAGCTCCAAACAAAATCCTTACAATGAATTGTCTGTGTTTGTGCACATCCGTGCTGGGCTGATGCTGTGCGCTGAGCGGGGAGGAAACTCATCCTGAAAAACCCACTGAATCCACCAAAGCCAAGCGTGACCTACACAAAGCAGTGCAGACGAGCGTGGTTTACCTGCTGCCGTTGGCTCTCCTCCATGGGAGTGGACATGGAATGTCCAGCCTGTTCCTTCCCCACCAGGCTGGAACACTGCCTTGCTGCCTGCTCCCCGTCCTGCCGTCCCTCCACGTGCACACACCCCCGCCCCCAGCACTGGTGAAGGACGGTGCCTTTACTGGGCCAGAACTGGAGAACTCACCAAGTTCTTATTTCCTTCGCAGTGAGCCTGGGGGACGAGAGAGCCTGCGCACGGTTTGCCTCCCGCCTCGCCTCCCAGCCGCCCACGGGGAGCTCTCCCGTGCCCGAGGAGCCTGGGGACAGCGGCCGTGCCGAGCTGGGGCAGCGCGAGCGAGGCCGAAGGGCGTTGGGTTTGAGCGGTGGGCTGCGGCTCCGCACGTCCTCGCCAGCTCCGGCCAGGTAGATGCTCGCAGGGGAGAGGACAGCTCCAGCTGAACGGATGCATCTCGGCACCTGATACCAGGCTCAGGTAAGGGCATGTTGCTAGGAGCTGGGTTGCTCCTTTCTCTGGACTCTCAGACTGGCTCTTGAGAAGGTGAGAATCACCCCGAGAGTCATAGCGTGCTGCAGGTGCTTGGTGCTAATAAATTGGCAGGACCTTGTCCACGATGATGCTGGATCCTCTGGCTTGGTGGATATTGGTTGTGGAGTCAAAGCAACTTGTAGCGGAGGTTCTCACTTGGGTGTTGAAGATGCCTCTGCATCGTCAGGGAGGTGAGCATGGTTTTATCCAGTGCGGCTTCAGATACAGTGCAGGGTTACCAGGACAGGAGCTCGTGTGAGGTTTCTGTAACACAGCAGCAACTCGTACAAAGTGATCTGTAGGCAGTCATCTTCAAAGACCCTGAGACAAAACATAGAATCATAAAATCACAGAATTGTTTCATTTGGAAAAGATCTTTGAGTCCAACCATTAACCTAATGCTGCCAATCTCACCACTAAACCGTGTCCCTCAGCACCTCATCTGTGTGACTTTTAAAACCCTCCAGGGATGTGGTGACCACCACTGCCCTGCACAGCCAGGGCCAGGGCTTGGCAGCCCTTTCAGTGAAAGTTTTTCCTAATGTCCAGTTTAAACCACCCCTGGCATAACTTGAGGTCGTTTCCACTTGTCACTTGTTCCCTGGAAGAAGAGCCTGACCCACCTGGCTCCAGCCTCCTCTCAGGGAGCTGCTGAGAGCAAGATGATCTCCCCTGAGCCTCCTTTTCTCCAGGCTGAGCAACCCCAGGTCCCTCAGCTGCTCCTCACCAGACTTGTACTCTAGACCCTTCCCCAGCTCCGTTGCCCTTCTCTGGCCACGCTCCAGCCCCTCAATGTCCTTCTGGGAGTGAAGGGCCCAAACCTGAACCCAGTATGACACAAACCCCCTTGCCACTGGTGTAGTGCTCCTTACGCTCCGGAAAAAAATAAAAACAAACAAGCTTGCTCAAACACTCTTGAGGTTTTGTTATGGTCCAGGAAGTAAACATGCAAACAGGATCTCCTGTGTCCTGGTTCATCTTGCTCGATAGTAATTTCATTCCTGAAGCCACAATTCACTTTGCAAGCACAAGGCTGATTTCCTTTGCGGTAGCGAGTGCCGGGTTTGGGCTGAGACCGGTGATGCGCAGTCCGGTGACGTGTTCTTTTGAACCTGGTGCCTGGCCAGGGCGTTTGCAGTCTGGGTTTGTCAGCGGGAGCGGAGCTGCGGGTGGGGATCAGCAGATGTCCTCGGTGCAGGCACACTGAGTGTGTCGTCCATTTGGGGATTGAAATTTGGGTTTCTAGTAAAAAACACTGTGGCAGCTGCGACGCTGGAGGTGCGGACTCTGGCCGGTCTTCTACCGAGACCTCACGAGCAGCTTGACTTCCGCGTGGGAGCCGGGTCTGGTGCAGCAGGAGCTCTGCCTGCAGCCGGCAGCACGTGGCCATCACTTCCTCCTGGGCACGCAGCCCTGCCCGCCGGCACCCGCCCGCCACAGCCCGCAGCTCCTCCTGGATGTCTTGGGAACCTCTGAGGTTTCCCCGGGCCGTGGCCATGCGGTCGAAGCGGACCCAAAGCCGTGCTCGTTCTGGCCGTGCTCGGTAGGTACGTGCGGTGGTGCAACCGTGTGAGAAGAGCTTCTGAGCACAGCTCCCCTCGACTCACAGCTGCCAACTGTGCCCACCAAGCGCCCGGGATGGGTTGTTCAGTTTGCAGTGTGTCGAGGGGCCTGTTTCGTGCACTTCAAACAAAAAAACCCCAACCCAATAGGCTTTATTCAACTCTATGCAGCTTTGCAAGCTGAGCGCTGCACCGCTTCGCATGGCCGTGTTCATTCCAAGGCGTCCAGTAGCTTCCCAGGTGAGACCAGTGCTGTGCTGGGAAGGGGTGCAGGCTGCAGGTGCCTTCCTTGGTTCCAGGGTCTCACCGCTTAGCAGCTGTCGTGTGAGCCTTTCCCCGTGCGGAGCTGCGTAAGCATCCTTTCAGGTAACACCGCAGGCTTGCACCGTAGACAGCTGAAGGTCTGAAATACCCTTTTAAAATAGACTGTGAAACAGGAACGGCGACGTGCTGAGTTTCAGCAGCGGTGGATGTGGTTGTAAAGCTGCGTACCTTTTTTACTTTATCCCACAGCAGTAGTTTCAGTCTGATACAGGCGGGCCAGGGGCGTTTAAGCATGACGTGTCCAAATGTGCTTTTCTGTTTCTCTCCTCCCAGCAGGCTCTGTTAGTAGTTAACTAGGCACATTGTGGATTCCAACACAGCATCACCTAAACTCTCTTCTCCTTTTTCAGTGACCTTCTGCTCGCAATAGCATGCAGAAAAAACCTCATGGATGTTTCCATGGGTTTGGGTGCAGCTGGACAGGAGAACCATACAGTGCTGTTGGAAGCTTACTGAACCAAAAATGCCAATCTTTCTAGCTTTGCTCTGGAGGTGGAGCGTGTTGAGGAGGGATGCAGGCAGTTGAGGTGCCTCTGCTCGGGGAGGTAACTGTTCAGATTTTGTAACTGGGCTGTATTTGGCTGTGCGCCTGCATTGTCCTTGCCTTTAACGCCCTCGAACTGGTGGGCAATGGAGAAACAACCAAACCGTAGAGTCTGTAATCTCAAGTGGCTTCAGGAGATACTTTTCTACAGTATAAAATATTTAAAAATTGAGTTCTAGCATATCCCCAAATCTAGCGTGAGGTTGAGGACGCGATGCTATGTTGTACTTCCTAAAAAGAGGAGATTTTACTGATCTTTTCTTTTCAAAAGCCCTTCTGCCAAGTGACACTGGATCTCCAGTTCACCTTGCAGCAGAGTGGTGAAGTCGAGCAATACAGCCCAGTGCTGGTGGGGCCTGACAGTGTCAAACCAGTACAAAAACATGTTAAGCTTCTCTACTTTCATATTAAGGAGGCTTATTGTTGTTGGGATTCATTTTTACTTCCTTAAATTGTAAGCTGGAAGCCACAAGTTTTAGTGTGAGATTGTTGGGTGTTTCAACTCATTCTATTGAAAAGGAACTGGCTGGTAATTTTGTTTACCGGTTGAATTTAAGTGTGTATGGTTTGGGGCTTTCTGTTCCTTATATCCTAGTAGATTTATCTAATGCCATTCTCATGTTGTTCACATTTCTCACAACTCCTGTTCATAGCTGCTGCACCTTGTTTGTTTGTCATGAAAATAAGCCCCTGTTTGCTGGGAAAATGCAGTACTCACAGGATAATATTCAGTGGCAGGGTTGAGCAAATGGGGTATTAAAAAAAAGTCCTTCAGTCTTGTATATGTATATGGAGAAGTGTGGCAGGTATGGGCTGTGCCTATTTATAGGTAGCCAGTTTAAATCAGGGAAGAATGATGGGTTTCATCAGACCCTCCAGAAAATAAATATCTCAATAGTTTTCCTATATACAAGGTGTCAGTTCCCTCAAGGAAATCTATAATTTCAACGGTGCCAAACTACTTTGGAGTTCAGGTACGTGCAGAATTAAATAACAAAAATATCCATATTCGGTGTCTATATTCAACGTAGGCTGCTATGGAGATGAGCTGCGTTCTCTTCCCTCTCCAGAGGACTCTGTAAAGCACCTGGTCCAGCACAGCATCACCTTTGTGCTCCGAAGAGCAGCAGTGGAGGTGGTGAGAGGCCGAGGCTGTTCTCTTGCAGCACCTCACCCCAGCCCTCCCGCTGCCATCAACCATCTTCTCTGCTTTCAAGTCTTTTTTTTTCCTAAATTTGGACTTTTTGCGCCGTTATAAGTAGAAAGAGAAAACAAATGTGCATATTCTGGGCATGAGATGCAAAACTGGCTCCTTCACACCAGTCTGGCGTGTCTGGCTGAGGAGAGGCTTTTGCAGAGGCGGGTGCCAAAATAGACACGGTCTTGCTGCTGTCTTCTGCTGTGCAAACCCTCCCATGTCCCCAAGCCACTCTGCCTTTGCTTATTCTATTACAGAGTGTGGTCAGAGACATTCAGAAAGGCTACGACTTCATAAATGTCTTCAAAAATCACCCATTTAATTTGACACATATGGTTTCTTTTTTTCCCCCCCAGCCTGCAGAATATTTGTATTGTTAGAAACATGGAAAGGACCTTATTTGAATTCTTTGGCCCCGTAGCAACCAGAAAACAACATCAGAAGTGGGGGTGTGAATTTGTCCTTGAGTTAAACTTCACAGAAGAAAGGTGAGAGAAGGAGAAGATGCAGGTATATTAGGTGGCACCGTGAGACAGTTGCTTAGACCTTGCTGCTTTGAAAAATGAAACTGCAATAAACATGTATAGAGCAAAATTCATGGCAGTGTTCAAAGCAAGAACTGCAGCCTGGAAAAATACGAGAACAAAATGCACTCTAATATTTCTATCCTTGCTCTGTTTGTGGAGTCAGTGATGGGGAAAGGCACAGGACTGAGTGTTCCTGCCATGAATTTGAAGAGTTTGATTGTGACAAAGATTGTGACAGAGCAGTGAGCAGGCTGCATTAAGGAGCTAGTAAGATGAGATAAATAATTGCTTATGGATGTGTGAAGGTGCAGAGAAGGGCTGAGCTTTGTAGAGCCCTGGTGCTTTTGCTCATCATCTACCCCATTTTTTTCCTTTGTATTCCTTTTTTTTCCCCAGAAGAAAAAAACATGTTGTTCAGATCATCCAGGGAGCAGCGCTTTTGGCTGCTCTGGCTCGTCCAGTGCCAAGTGTTGCCAGTGAGGCTGAGGCAGCAGCCTCGTCCTACAACGAGAATCCTTCAGGTTCCTCCTGAAGGGAGGTCAGGATGGCTCCTGGTGTCCCTTAGAGAGCTGCAGTGGCAGCCTGGAGTAAACCTGGAGCAGCTGTTGCACAGTGTTTTATCAGTGGCTAGCAACGCTCCTCCTCTCTGCAAGGAGGTGGTCACCAGTGCCTTGGGAAAGGACCACGTGTCAACGATGCAGGAATTTACATTCCAGCTTTAGATGCAACACAGGAGTCAACCTGCTCTTTTTTACTTTCAAAAGGCTTTTCAAAATGTTGTAATTTCTCACGGGAGGCTTTCAACTCTGTTCTGAGAGGGGGAATCTCAGATGCTCCAGGGAGCTCCTTTCAAACCCTACAAGAAACCTCTGGACTGTGTTATTGAAGTTGTTTGGCTTTTCAGATGTTCTTGGTAAATCACTGGATCACTCAGAAGCTGCGGTGGCTCTTAAGAGGTTTTTTTGCAACCCTACTGCATCTTTTCACAGCAAGCAAAATAGGCAAAACTTCCTCAGAGGCAGCAGAATGCCACCTGCCTCTGCAGCGACCTGTTCTAAGAGACTAAGTTCTAAGTGTTCACAAACCTCTCCCAGTGCTAAGCCTCTTGCAACTGTGGCCTAAAATGAAATAAAACCTTCCCGTTCTTGAAATGCATCGCATCTGCCTGGGGCCTGTGAGGAGTCGTCAGGACTCTGAAGGATGGAGCCATGGAGGTGATAACACAGCAGGGCTTCCCAGTGCTTATCCTCTCTGCTCTGAGCAGGGTTTATAATTCATAGCAAAAGTGTGGGGGAAAAAACTGTTAAAAAAGCTTTTAAAGAAAAAATACAAGCCACCCCTGGGGACTGTGGTTCCTCAGGGATCTGTCTGCCTGTGTTTTCTCCTCAGTGCGTTAGGTCGCCTTTTTCCTTTGGTGAACAGCAAGAAACTACTTATGGGCTGACAAGAAGGATGCTCCTTTGACTGTTGTACTACAACAACAGTCAGGTTCTGTTTGACGTGGGGGGTTATCTTGCTCGTATGTATGTGTATGGGACAAAGCCAAGCGGTGGGCACAGACCTCAGGGAACTAGACTGGGTCTCGTTCAAGACCAAGACTGGTCTGTCTCAGAGCGGATGGGGACTGTCTGGTCACCTTGCTGCTGTGTTGTTTTCCTTTTGGGGCTGCGTATGCATGGTGATCCTCTAGAGGCTAATTCACTTGTCGCACGCACACTTCATCAGGCAAAACCTTCTCCTTTTAGCTTCATCTGCCTTCGGATGCCCCTGCAGCACATCTCCTGGCTTCACGTCCCCCGCCAGGGACAGGAGCCTGGTGCTTTGCTGTCACCCACCTGGCAGACTAATTTTAGCTATGGGATAAGGCTGGAAGCTAAAGCTGCCAGCAAAGGGTTTTTTCTATTATCACTTCCCTAAAATATTCCCCATGTCGAGTACAGGTTTACTTACCTCCTTTCCCACCCTGCTTTTTTTTTCTTTTTGTCTTTTTGCCTTACAGCTTCTGACATGAAGAAAGATATAGAGTCTTTAATAGCCCAGGAAAAAGCGGAGATCGTTGCCAAGTATGAGAAGGTACCAACCTCGTGTTTCTTGCCAGTAACCTATCTAAGGCTGAAGCTGTGTAATCCATCAGGAATGCTTCAAACAAGAACCTTCCCATCCCTGCAGGCATCGCCCCAGTAACGCTCATGCCACCAAGGCTTCATGCCAGCTCTGCCTCTGCATCCCCTCTCACCACATCCCCCGAGTTCCTTGCGGATCCCGTGTGTGCTCAGCGCAGATACCTAAAGGTCCTGGGCTTCGAGTGCTTCAGTGCTCCCTTCACACCGGGGTGACTTGTGCCTGACTGGTTTCTCTGATGCACAGACCTTCCCAGCCCAAAGCAGAGTCATGCCAGGGATGAACTTGTGCATTTTGCTCTTGCTTGTGTTAGATTTGTCCCTTCAGAGCAGGTTCTGGTGTCCTGGCAGTATCCCTTCTCGTGTGCGGGGAGGGGAGGATACAGGCAGTGGTGCAGGATGCAGACACTGTGGCATTCCCAATGCTGGCACTGGCTCACGGGTATCCTTTCTGCTTTCAGGGCAGGCAGGAAGGAGCCCAGATTGACCCGTGGGAAGATGCTGATTTCACCCTGTATAAAGTTACAGACCGGTTTGGATTCCTGCAGTAAGTCCTCCTGCTCTCTCCTGTCCTCTCTGACTTATGTGCCTGTGTGGACCACACATCTGAACCAAGCGTGGCAGACCCAGCAGCTTTCCTATAAACCTCTCTGTGGCTTGGCTCGATCAATCCCAACTGCAGAAGGAAAGGCTAAACGTGCCTCCTCCCTCAAAGCTCTGATGCTTTGAATCAACTGCAAGGCAAGGCTCAGAAACGGTTTCCAATCACCAGCCTGGCATCAGAAGGTGCAGGCTGGTGCCCCTGTGCCTCTGTGGAGGCCTGTGGTGTGTCACAGGAGGAGAGGCTCCTCCGTTTGTACCTCATGATTCAGGGAGGTGGAGGAAGAGACAAGATATCTGATCGTTCTTGGTTCCCTTAGGAAATCCCCAGCCTAAGCGAGGCACAGATGAATTAGTGCACTCCCTGTGCCTGGGAAGAGTGCTTAAAAGAACTGGTTTTATTCCAAATCCAAGCAAAAAGTTAAAATAGTAGGTGTTTTGTGTGCAGGAGGGAGCACAGAAATGCAATTGCTGTCCAGAAATCCCATCCCCCCTTTTTAATTGCTGATCAAGTGTAAAATTTTAAGAGGAGCTTTATGCCCAGGATTTCCAGCAATGTCCAGTGCTTGATTACCCCCCAGCAGCTCCTCTAAGGTTCTGGGGTTTTGGTGGGTGCTTCCCCTGCCTCTTCCTCATCAGGGACAGCTGTAGGAAAGGCATGAAGCCCCCCAGCCATATCTCCTCAGGTGCCCGAGGTGGTCCCTGAGCTGCAGCACCCCGTGTTCCTCTGCACCTTTTCTTGCCCAGAGAGTAACCAGTGACCCCTTGCTTTTCCAGCGAGCAGGAGCTGCCGACCCGCACTGCCCTGGAGGAGAAGGTGAGAGCCACCAGCTCTGTCATCGTGGGTGTCGGGTCCTTGTCACATTGGCTGGGGAGGGGACAGTTTTTGGGGAAACAAATGTGCAAGAGAGAGTAGAGCAGGCAGCCAGTGACACTGGTCACTGCTGATCGTGCAGAGCAGGGAACTCTGCACGATGCCCAGCTGATGGAGCTTTTGTTTCGCTGGGTCAGAATCATAGAGCCATAGAATGCATTGGGTTGGAAGGGACCTTTCAAGGCCATCTAGTCCAACCCCCCTGCAGCAAGCAGGGACATCTGCAACTAGAGCAGGATGCTCAGAGCCCTGTCCAACCCCACCTGGAATGGTTCCAGGGATGGGGCAGCGACCATCTCACTGAAGAACCTGGGCCAGGGTCTCATCACCCTCAGCGGCAAAAATTTCTTCCTTCTCTGCAATCTGAATCTCCCTCTTAGTTTAAAACCATCACCTCTTGTCCTGTTGCTACAGGCCCTGCTAAAATTGTCTGTTCCTGTCTTTCTTATAGGGCCCAGCAGGGGCCTTAATGGGTCAGGCATCTCCTCTCCTCCATGCTGCACTGAAATCACACCTTTTAAAACAATTCTGGGCTTTTCCCTCTGCTTTGGCACAGGGCTCAGAGGCTGCAGCTTGACAAGGGGACTGCATATGTAGGGGAAAGCAGTGGAGGTTGTAGGTAATAGTCATCTCCATCCTCATCTCCCTTTAGCTGGGACCGTGTTCTCTGTTAGCATCCTGCTGCCTGGGACTAAATAGCATCTTGTGTTTGCCCATCTCATACAGTGGTAGGATTTGAGACTAGCTGAACCTGCAGACATTCTTGTTGTCAAGGAATGAATACTCCTCTTGGAAATGCTTTCTCTATGTCAAGCCTGTGTTTCCTCATTTTTACCAGCACTGCTTTAATGACCACAGGTTGAAATTACCAGCTCCTGCAAGCATCCGTGGATTATTCCCATCCCTGATGTGAGGTCTTTGAATAGACATTAAAACCTAAAGAGCATATAGTTTTGTGCTTTCAGGAGGTACTTTTTTTCTTAAATTTGTCTTGTCTTCTTCCCCCTTGCACCAGCAAAAACAGCAGGAAATTGAACGTGTGGACAAGTGGCTGAAGATGCTGAAGAAATGGGGCAAATACAGGAACACTGACAAGGTAAGGAGGAAAAGAAAGAGTGTGTATCCAGAGGGACGGGAGTGGTGCATCCTTCCTATGAGTCAGGCTTTGGAGAAGTTTATAGAGAAACCAGAAATCACTGGGAGATACTGCCTAATTCTACCCACTAGGCTTTAATGGCTTAAATCTTTCCTTGAAGTTGCTGGGTTATCAGTCGAGGGAAAGATCCTGGTAATTGTCCCGGGGTGGAGAACTACTTGCCCAGGACATCACCGTGCCCGTGAGAAGCCCCTTAGGTGGTATTAGATTGCATGCACCCATCTGTGGGAAGCAAGGATGGTGACACCACCCGTGTGCCTTGGCTTTGGTCTGCAGAATAAACTCTGCACCCAACGACACTGCAGACCCAAGTTGGTTTTCATAAATAATATTTGTAACGTGTTCCTATCTCAAACCTCTTGAAACAAAAAAAAACCCTTGAACCTAATGACAGGATGCTTGCTGGGTAAGGAGAGGAGCTTTACACCAGAGCTGCTCTGCTGATGGCACTGCCCAGGAGAGGACTGCAGCCCAGTGTCACCTGCTTGCCACAGCCTCTGCACCTTTCTTGTTTGCAAGAGGAGGTCGGGCTTTGGCTGCATCGGTTCTGGTTCCTCAGGAGGAACTTGAGCTCAGTTAAAGGAGGATTTTGCATAAGCTGCATGGTCGGCCTTGAGCAGTGTCCCCCTTATCCAGCCACCCTGAGCGACGTCAGGTTCATCCAGCCAAAGAGCATCCAGGGTCTCATCCTTTTTGGAAAAAAAAACCCAACAAACGAACAAAATCTTATTTCTGTTACAGCCAGGCTGGGGTGGGGATGAGCTTGGGGTTTTACAACTGGAGCTGTGGAGCTGTGTCTTTGGGACCCACCCCGAGGGTGCTCAGGTCTGCTGGGCGGGGGGCTAGACCAGCAAGTCTTTGGGTCAGACAATCACAGAGCTCTTGTAATGGAATAAATGATGTTGTTTATAACCGCCCGCAAGTGGTTCTTGGGCACAGACGCGGCATTGTCCCTGTGCTGGGGGACTGGAAGTGGCTGTCCCTGCTCCCAGCAAACAGGGAAGCAGCGCTTGGCCCCAGGCAGGGGAGGAACAGTCTGGTGACCCCAGGGAGTAGAAAGGAGCTTTGGTTTCAGTCCTGACCAGCCTAACCCTCACTGCCTTGCACCAGCGTGGGCAGGAAGTGCCTGTGCATCGGAGCAACCAGGCAGCGTGAAGGGCAAAGACCCTGAGAGGCACAAATAAGTACTCTAAAAGATGATAAAAAGATTATATCCTTCACCTGGATGTGCAGCCCCATGCGTTTGTGTCAGGAAACTGCTCAGAGGTTGCTGCTGCCAGGGCTGGATGCAGCTCAAACGTGGCATTTCAAGGACCTTATGCTGGGATCACAGTCATGCCCTTCAGATGGTTGTGGGTTTTTTCCAGCTAAAGTAAACGTGACAAGCCCTTGATGTGATTTCTGTAAAGCAGAATGGGTTGGGTTTGTTCCTCCTCGGAGCACTCAGGCTGTCACATCTGCCTCACACGTTTCCTTTGGGTTTGTTTTCACCACCACCGATGGGATGGAAGCCCGAGTGTCACAAGACAGCAGCTCTGGGTTATTTTAATAAAGGCTAGGATGTCATCTTTGGAAAAAAACCCCACCTCTTACTGAAGACAGGAGCCTTCCCTTTGATGTTTGTTTTGATAGACCGAGCTTTATTAGTGGGGGGGAACTTGTTTCAGGAACGCCAGGCAGCTTCACGGGGAAGCTGCCCTGACTTTGGCTCTGCTTGAATGATGTGGAAACCTGTCTTATTTTCCGGGCTGGGACTTTCTGGACTTCAGGCCCAACCTGTTGAGTCCCAGTTCATGTGCTGGAGCTGGCAGACAGCTGGCCATGTCAAGTGCTTGGAGGACTCCTGGATTATGAAGCAATCTGTTGTGTTTCGCAGCATCCTAGGGGCTTAGGTTGCTGTTTCAGCCTCTGCGTTGTGAGGTGTCAGCAGGAGGAGGGAGGTTGTGTACCCATTCAGGGCACTGGCCCCAGAGTAACCACCCAGCAGCAGGTGAGAACACAGCTTTTTCAGAGTCCTGGCACAAGGCAGAGAGTGGCAGGTTTTGCTTCTCTTCCCTTCCTGCTGGCAGTGTGCACCCCGGCGTGCTGCGGCTGCCGCAGGTCGTAGGAGAGGTTGGAAACACCCCTCAGGAAGAGGGGTCCTAGCCCAGGTCCTTCACAGGTCCTAGCCCAGGATGGTCCAGCCCTGCTGAAAATCATTCCTGGCGTAGCCTGTTTCAGAAAGAGCAACAAATGGGATTGTCTTAAAGTGATGGATGACCTGGGGTTCCCTGTGCTCATCACCTCTGTCTCCATCTCTGCTCTAGACACAGTTCATAGTGATCTGCTTGAATTTCAGTGGCAACAACTACAAAAAGTGACACCAGCACAATTTCCTCACCTGGATGGGGATTAGGTGGATGAAATGGTGCCTTTTCCTGGCCATGCTTCCTCAAGGGAAAAGGCAAAAAAAATAAAGGAGTCTGTGCAAGAACTGTGCTGCTTTGCAGAGCTAAGCCAGACCTGCAAAGAAGAGCTCAATTATGTGCCTCGGGGTGACCCAGGTGGTCTGTGTCCTCCTTGCTGCTGTTTTAAATCCGAGTTTAAATCCCACCCTGACTCTGCTCAGGATGGTTAGGAAATGGTTGGTGCCATCTATCAATCTGCACAGTTCAAGCAGCACAGTTTTGTACAGAAGGGGGAAAAAAAAAGGGTCTGTGCTGCACGTGCTGCAATACCAGGATTATTTATTCATCGTAGCCCTGAAATAAGTGGATTTCAGGCAGAAATATCAGTCCTAGGAAGGGGATATGACCTCTGCATCTTTTGCTGGCCATGTGGGATGGGACGTTTAGAGTGAGATGTCTCAGGCTGGAGATGTCTGGTTTGCAGGCAAAGCCTGGCTTTGTGCGTGGGGGTGGCTGTGGCCCCCTAAGGTCACCAGAGCGCAGGGCGCTCCATCCAGCGCGTGCCAGCAGAACGCTTCGGGATGAATCGGGGATCTGTGTGGACTGACACGGACCCCCTGCCCCGAGAGCCAGTGATCTGCTGATGCTGGGGGGAGCCAGCAGACGTTCGTCATGGCTGGGTCAGCTCAAGTCAAGTCCCCTGCCTGCAAATGCCAAGGGAAAGAAAGGGGGTTGTGCCTGAGAGCTGCTGGGTGAGGTCTGCTGCTGGGTTTTATCATGTTGGAAAGGCAGGTCGCATTTTCCTCTCCCCAAGAGGTAGCTCTGCTAATGAATTTAAATGCTCACCCATGACACAACAGCTTTGGGATTTAAATTTGCCCCTGCTTTGCTGCCAAAGGCTCCACATACCTGCTGGCACCACGTCAGGCATCGCCAAGGCTCCAGCTGCAGGGACAGCAGCGGAGTTGGGAGCAACCATTATCCATAGGGAAAGAAAGCCATGTGCAGCTATGTCCAGGCCTCTGAGTGTCTTACATGGCCACATCATCAATCAGCTGGCTTTGTGGTGTGAAAAAATAGTCCTCCAGTGTCCTGATGGTCATGGTGGTTGTAGTGAAGGCTTCACCCACCACTCCAGGTGTAGATTTCCACAGCTCAGCTTCCCTGGTGCATCACTGTCGGAGAAAGTGGAGGAGTCCTTCCTATCTAGAAGGATCACTTTTTGAGCCCTAAAGGTACGGAGGTAGGAGGAATTCCCCCCACTTCAGGGTGTTGGAGATGTATGGTGGGCATATGGAGAGGCTTGACAGGGAAATCATCATGTGTACCCAAAAGTCGAGCAGTATTCCTGCAGTATCTTCCTGGTGGACCATGCACATGGCTGAGAAGCCAACAGTGATGGGCTCCAAACTGTGAAAGTGAGCTGAAATGTGTATATTCTGCTTTAAAAAGCCAACCCACCCTGCCCCCAAACCCTTTGTAACTTCAGTGTCTTAACTACTGCAAAAAGATGTCCTGTGTTTAAAGGCAGTGACTTCACCCCTCTAGTTAAAGGCCTGGAGCACTTGGTTGGGTACCTCTCAGAGGAGATCTCTGATGCAGGAAGATGGAGCTCAGGTCTGTACTTCTGTAGTTGTCCCCACTCCATCTACTGGAAAGAAAGTAGAAGGGAGGGGAGAGCTGGGGATGGGATGATGATGATGGCCTCCGTGTCACGAGCTGTGTGTGTTAAAGCCTAGAGAGGGAACGTGATCCGGTGGCAAAACCTGGAGCAAGCTTTAGACACAGTGGGTTTGGTCCTCGGCTCTGACATGGCCTTTCTGCACAGCACCTTGAGCCATCGCTTCGCCCTCCAGCATCTCTGTGTGTGAAACAGGGTGATGCCCATTTTTCCTGCTGGCCGTTGGCCTGTCTGTCAGTCTGCTCGGGGCATGGTCCAGGTGCTCTCATCCCATCTGTAAGGTCCGAGTGGTTTATCAGAGACAGAAGATGGTGACCCTGGGGGTTGTTTTTCCTTCTCACATGGGGCAGAAGTTGCCATCACCTGCTGCCTTCCATCCATTGGTTCATCCCAGCGGAAATGCCGCATTTAATGGTGACTTCCCTGTTTTCCTTCAAGCTTCACGAGGAAGGAAAATTGCTCATTTTCCTTCTGTGACTCACAGCTCTGAGGTTTTATCACTTTCGCGTCTGGAGGTGGTGGGAGGAGGAAAGCACTTGGATAAATAACAGGGAGGCATTTCAGTTCAGTTCCATCTCAGTGTGTTTTGTAACTCCCCTGTTCCTGCCACGCTCTCATGCGGAGAAAATCATTAGAGACGTTCACTATATGCCAGTGAGGGTTCACTCAGTGAAGTACAACAATACCAGCTCAGGGAATTCAAAACAAATTATTTTCTTCCCACAGAGCTGAGCATCATCTTCTACCTCAGCAGCTGTCAGTCAGTCCCTCTTAATCCGCTGGAAATAAATAGTATTTTCTAAATTGGTGATTTTTATCTGAATTGGTACATACACCAGTTCCTTGATCCCATCTCAGCTTTCACTTCGTGAAGTCATGACTGCTTGCAGGAGCCAGGCTTTCCTGGGCACCCTACCAGTAACACTCTGGGGACACGGATCATCTAACTCCCGTTGCTTTCTGTCTCCTGATGCCTTACGCTGCTTTTGTCCTGATTTAATGACTCTTGGAGAATAGGAATCTCTTGCCTTGGGCTTTCAGCTGTGGGGATGAAGCTGACGGGCGTGGTGTAAAGGTTTGCTGTCCTCCAGAAATGCTTCTTCATGTGAGCTTGGTGAGCAGGAGTGACTGCCCTGGGTGTGCAGATGATGAGTTAGTGATGCCCCACTTAAAAGGCAGGCTGCTGTGGAATAGGATGGTGGCTTTCCACGGGCACATCTTGGTAGTGAGATGCTTTTTAGGGAGCAGCTCCTGTTTAGGACATACAGAGGGGACAACAGGATCTTACAAAGGGTTTCTGTAGGATACGGACCTTCAGAGCTGGTGCTGAGCAACACGTGGGGCAGGGCGAGCATTTGGCAAGTGCAGAGAATGGGGATTTAAATGCTGAATGTCCGTTGCACTTAGAGGACCAGGATTTGTTACACTGACACTTTCTATGTCAGCAGATACCCTGCACTTTCAGGGCAGTGCCCTTGGTGTAACCCACAATCTCCTTTGCTACTTGTCAAGCCATGAGAGTTGCTGTGGTCACGTCCCTGTGGCTTTCCTGGTAAGGGCTCTCCTCTCCAAGGGGAAATGTCTTTTTTTCCCAGTCACTGAGGATCCAGGTGAAAACAGCCACGCCAGATCACATCAAAGGCTGCAAAGCCAAGGGTGCTTTGTCTGGTCTTTGGAGAGGAGTCCAAGGGCAGGCTGGTGTGCTGGGAAGCACCTGAGATGTCTCCGCATATAAGGGAGATGGTCCATGCCCAGCTCTTCCAGTAAGGTTAAAAGCATGAGACATGGCTGGATTTTCACTGAGGAGGAGGTGTCTCTGATGGATGCAGGTGCTCAGCAAATCCATCAGATTGGAGACGGCCTCCCTGTGCCAGCCCAGGCAGGGGAAGTGATGGGTTGGGGTGTCCACACTGATGGGCTGGTGGTCTGCAGCAGCAAAGTGTGGAGCAGCTCTGTCCTGCCACCAGCAGCACCTGCTAACCTTGCACATTGCCCTCTCCGCAGATGTGCCGGCGAGTGTACAAAGGGATCCCGCTTCAGGTGCGTGGCCAGGTCTGGTCACTTCTGCTGGACGTCGAGAAGATGAAGAAGGAGAACAAAGGAAAATACGAGGTGCGGGCTCTTCCTGGTAAAGGCAGTGGGAGCAAGGTGATGGGGAGGCTGGTGTGGTGGGGGCTTCAGCAGCTGGGGCAAGTCCGACCCGTGGCAGAAGCACGGGCAGGAGGGAAATGGGGGTTCCTACAGGATGCTTTAAGGGGTGGGGGGACACTGAGCCCTCACATCCTCCCTGGCAGGGCAGAGGTGTGCTGAGCACCCTGTGACACGTGCTGCTGGTGGGGTCTGATCCTGTCTGTGAACTGCTGCGACCTCTGAGAAGGAAAGGCTTAAGATGAGCAAGGACTGAAAAAGTGAAGGGTGTAAACATTCTCCATCCATGCTGGGAGCTTCTAGCACGTCCCAGTTGTTTTCCCTCTGAAGCAAAGGTGCTGTCAGTGCTGCTTCATCCTTAGGGAAGGATGCTGGGAAGAGGGAGGGGGCACTGAGCAAAGGTACCACTCGCCATTCCCCAAGCTCCCTGGAGCAATGCCAGGTAGCCAGGAGTACCCCGAAACGGGTGGGTGCTGGTGGGGGTACCCCAAACCTTAGCGTGTTCTGAAATGCACATCAAGGTCACAAGCCTTAGCCAGCCGACAGTGGATTGTTAGTCGAGAAACCCAATTAACGGTGGGGTGAGGTCAGGTCTGGCAAGCTCAGGGGGGATTTCTGAGCAGGAGGTCCGGGCTTACAGCTTAGATGTGCAGCTGGAGGTTGACTGGCAGCGTTGGAGGAGCTTGGATTGAAGAGGCTCCTTTTCTCTTCCATCTTCAATCTTCTTATAACTTTCTTGCAAGTTTCTGTTAAAAATCACTATTAAAAAAATCAAGTAAAACTCATTTTTCTATTATAAATCATGTATTTTCTCTGCCGACAGGAGAAAAGCCTGCCTTGCATTGCGTGTTGCAGGCTTGGATTCCTTGGTGTAAAATAAGCAATTTCTGTAGCGTGCGTTGAGCAAGAACGTGAGTGACAGGACTTGCAGCATTTGGTTATTTTTTACTTCAGGCACCTCAGCTCCTTTCTGCTGCCTCTTTCCGCAGGCTGCACGTGGAAGCCCTTGGCTGATAATTCACTTGCTTTCCAACCTTGTGTTAACGTCGTATCTCGCATCACGTACCCGGGCGAGGATCGGGGTGTTGTGGAGACCGTTCTGGTTTGGAGGCAGGAGGTGCAGTGCTGCTTCCAGCAGGTGTTTCTGTAATCCCTGCCCATTAAGCAGGGTGATGCTAAGGCTCGTTATCGTTAGTCGAGCGTAGATGTTAATAGCGAGGTGCCGCTGGGATGGAGTCACGTGCAGGGGCTCCCAGCAGTCAGCAGAGATAAGAAGCTCTCCCAGCACGCAGATTCTTGTCGTGCTCTCTCCCTTGGAGTGGTGCCATCTGAAGAAATGAAAGTCTCAAGGAGTTTATCTGTGCTCCAGAGGGGTCTGCGATAAACAGGAGCTTCAGGGCTAATAGGCTTTGCTGGATGCAAAACCCCTACGAGCTCATCTTCATCTGCCTCTTCTTTGGTGCCACCTGCCGCCAGCAATTAGCTCTCCCCTGATTTCTTCCAGAGGAGGCTACAGGTCGTGGATGAAGGGTTTTGCTTTCAAGAAGGGACTAAGCCTCAGCCCCAGCCTTGTGTTCTGGAGGGGCTGGTCCTGAGGCCTCCCCGGTTCTCTGTGGGTCATGAACCGTGGCACAAAAGCCTGGCTTTTGCATGTGCCTGGAGTTTCCAGCACTGATTTATCCTTTTTTATACCCACTGCTCCCTCTCTAGACATGATGTCCCCTGCAGTCAGGCTGGTTGAGGAGCTGCTTTTCCAGCCACACAGGATACCTTGCTCCCTGTGTCCATGTTTCCTCTGGAGTGATGCAGTGAAAGCCTGGTCCAGTTGCTTCCATAGTGCTTTATCTTATCCCAGCTGTCCTCCAAGTCTTCTCCATTCAAGTCTCCGAATCTTCCTCAAGGCCATGGCAGCTCAGCTGCCCCTGATGCTTCAGGAGCCTGGAGGCTACCATGGGATATTCCACACTTGGTTTCAACATGGGTGTGATGCTCCTCCCTGGGGTATTATAGCCACAATCAAGAGGGCTTGAGCTGAGAAGGTGGCAGGAGAAATGTGCTGGCCATGGGGCAGAGCAGAGGCATCCTGGCTTTTATGTGCTGTCGTGTAAAAGGTCCCTGGGATGGGACCTCCAGCTTCTCAGCCTGCACTGTTGCTGGCACAGAGGGCTCAGGAGCTCAGCAGAGCACCCGTGGAGCCCCCAGGTTATTTCAACACAGGGAAAAAGGAGAACAACCCATGCTGGGCTTATTGTTTACCATCTGCAGAATTAATAAGGTCTCCTGGGTTGCACGGAGGTGACAAAGTGCTGTGCAACCTGCTTGCTGTTCAGGTGCAGTGATTTAAAAAAAACAACATCAAAGCAGGGTTTTTTTTTACAGTCTTTGGGAGATTTCTGTGTTGTTTTGGCAGGGAAAACAAGAGGGCCTTTAGCTGGGCAATCTGAACTGAAGTGACCCAGTGCATATGAATAGTCATCTTTGTCTCAGGTAGTCTGCCTGTTTATAGAGGGCCAGGAGCTGTAGGATGCAGAGAGCACAGGATTTACAGCAGGGGAAGGATGTCCTTCATCAGATCTTCATTCCACTGTCACTTTTAACCCCACTTGTCCCATGCAGGCAGTAATTCAAACACCGTTGCTCCTCCGTACGGCTGCTTTCAAGGCTGGAGTTAATATTCCCAAGATGCTATGACTGCCCTTAGCTTTGGCTCTGCTGGGCACATCTGAGTGCCAATGACCTTTTGATGTCCTCCAGAGCTGATGTGACCACCTCAGGAGTTCAACAGCAGCCTGGAGGGACCTTGTATCAAGCTGACACGCGTTGGTAGGATGGCAGCTGCTGGAGCAGATGATTGAGTTTCTGTGCAGATGTGCTGTTCTCTCTGTGAGCAAGGAGCAGTCCTGAGCCTGGACTCCAGACAGTCTGAGCTTGCTGCTCATCTCCACTGCCCCTAACCTGCTGATGGATCTCAGGCTGCCTGAAGACAGTCACAAAATGCATTTTATTAATGCAGTTAACCCTGGACATATTAAAGAAGGAGAACACAATACCAGTGGTATCTAAAGGCTGCAAGATGAGATGCTGGGCTGTAGCATACTGGTCCTGGATGGACAAGGCTGAGCAGTGGGGTTCATCCGTGGAGCACCTTGAGCTTGGGATTCTAAGGTCATGTTGGGGTGGACGTAGGTTTGGCTTGAATTTCCTTATTTGCATTGAACTTCAGTCCTTTATCTGTGTGATGCTGCCTTAAATGATCAGCCAGGACTGGGGGAATGTGGGCATTCTTGGCTTTGAGTTTAGCTTCTGTTCTGGACTTTGACAGTTCCTTATAATTTGTATCAGTCCAAGGGTATACCCTAGAACTGCTTTTCTGGTGGGAACTCCTTAAACATAAGATGATTCTCTTCTGCAGGGCAAGTAGTAGCTGGAGATCACTCCATAGAGACGATGGTAACGGTTTGGACTTTATTATGAGTGAGCTGAAAAGCTCAGGGACCCAGTGGGTATGTCTGTGTTGGTTCTAGAAGTGTATCATTCCTTAAGCACCAACAGAGATCTCAGTGCTTTATGACAGCAAAGAAATCCGAAGAAATCAAGGGGAATTTAACTGTAAAGGGTTTAGGTTCTGAAACCGTTGTCTGCACTGGAAGATGAGCACTTCCTGAGAGGAAGCCTCGCTGCATGGAGGGAGTCAGGGCCGAGGTGCTGTCTGACCCTTTCCTCTCGCCTGCCTCTCTCCCTTCCAGCAAATGAAAGAACAAGCGAAGAGCCTTTCGTCGGAAATCAAGCAGATCGACTTGGATGTCAACCGCACCTTCCGGAACCACATCATGTTTCGGGATCGCTATGGAGTGAAGTGAGTCTGGGAGGCATCGGCGCCGGTGGGTGGGTGGGGTGGCCACCAGCCCCCTGGCTCAGAGCAGCTCACGGGAGAGCAAGGCCATCCCTGCCTGTTCCACAAACCATCAGCTCATGGTACAACCCACCAGCGCTGGGATGCTGATTGTCTCTTCAGACACATCCACGCTGGACCATGTTCAGCCTCAGTTCTTGAACTGGTGCCTGCACCAGCCTCTTGTGTTGTCTCATCCCCCAAGGTGCTAGGGTTGCAGTTTCAGAGGCTTTGGTTTGGGGTGGCTGAGGTGGTGGGGTGGGTCTGTCAGGAGCAGGATGGGATGGGGGTGGATGTGGCCTTAGCAACAGACGGGGTTGGAGAGGTTTAACAAAGCAGCTTTGTCACTTGGGTGAGTCAGAGCCTGGTGCCCTGTACAGTCTGCGGGTCAGCCTGCGCTGCGTGTCTGTGTGGCAGTGACTCCTTCAGCAGGGAGGGTTGGGAGAAAGGGACCTACTAATACACTGGTGGCAATGCTTTCCCCCAGCCTGTGCAAGTTCTTTCAGCATTAAGTTATTCACTCTAAGGCTGGTGAAACTCTGGCACAGGTTTCCCAGGGAGGTTGTAGATGCTCCATCCCTGGATGTGTTCAAGCCCAGGTTGGATGGAGCTTTGAGCAAGTTGGTCTAGTGGGAGGTGTTCCTGCATCTGGCAGGGGGGTTGGAACTAGATGATCTTTAAGGTCCCTCCCAACCCAAACCATTCTATGATTCTATAATACTCAATGCCTGTGGTGTTGCAAGTCTGCTGAAAACCCACTGCCACTCCAAACCTGAAGAGCAGGTGCGTTGAACACAGCTCACGTCTCTCCAGGAGACTTGCTGATGGAGCAAGCTGGTTCAGCTCAGCTCCACAGGGCCCCTGGTGACTCCTCCTGAAGGAAGAGGTCCCATCTCACGTGCCCATCAAGGTGCTGTCTGGTTCTGTGGGCTCTGCTTCTTTCAAAAGGCCTAAGTGCAGGTTGGCTGGGTGTTCTCAGAGCCTTTGCTTCCTGTGCGTACGTGCTGGTGGGCACCCAAAGCTGGAGACCTCTTGCTCAGATGGTTAATGTCCTCCTTTCTCCCCAGGCAACAGGCTCTCTTCCACGTCCTGTCAGCATACTCCGTTTATAACACCGTAAGTAGTAAGCTAGTCCAGTTAAAGCAAATCCCATTGTGCTTTAGAAGTGCTAGATATTTATATGTGTGTATACACGTATGTTTGTGTACGTCCCCTCACATTTAACCAGTGGTAATTCCAATTTTAACTCCTAATACTGGTTCCAACAGAGATCCACAGGAGTAGCAGGCAGCACAAGACTCACTGCACAGTTATTTCTTTCCCTGGTTCATTTTGTCACCTGGTAAATGATGTCTGGCAGATGCAGTCTGGGCAAGTGTCAGCCAGGAACAGGGGACTGCCCTTTGGCTTTCCAGCCACACCACCCTCCTGGCTGAAGGTTGCTTAAGTTTCTGACTTCTTGTCATATACTAAATGGCATCCTTGTTGAAAACACTGATTTATTATACGAACCAAACATTTTTAGCTGAAGGGTATGAGCAGAATAAGCCTAAATTAGCAGCTGAACCTACTGCCTCCATCTCCAGGAGGGGACAGTTACACCAGAAGGCACAGAAGATGCTCGGGGCTGGTGGTCCAGGAAACATGAACCCTCATACCAGAAAAATGCTTACCAGATTCCTTTATTACTTAATTACTTTGACACCCACATGACTGAAGGAATCCAAAACAGCACTGAAGCCACATGCTGGCTGTCATCCCATTCCCTGTTCCTTGAGGTGGCTGTCATCCCATCCCCTGTTCCTTGAGGTGGCTGCTCTTATGTTTCTGTCCCTCACCCTTCAGGCTTGGACAGGGCTGGTGAAGGGGGTAGCATGGTGAGGGGCATTGCCTGCAAGCTTCTCACCTCGTGCTGGAGGACCTGCTCGAGCAGGTCTGGAGGAGGGCCATGAGAATGGTCAAAGGGCCAGAACACCTGCCCCGTGAAGAAAGGCTGAGCATTGGGGTTGTTCAGCCTGGAGAAGAGAAGTCACAAGGGAGACCTTTTGATACCTAAAAAAGACAGACTTCTTGCCAGGGCCTGTAGTGACAGGAGTCACTAGGGGCAGCAGTTTTAACCTGAAAAGGGGTGGGTTTAGATTGGACATAAGGAAGATGTTCTTTGCAGTGGGGGTGGCGATGCACTGGAACAGGATACCCAGAAAAGCTGTGGATGCCTCATCATTGTAAGTCTTCAAGATCAGGCTGTGAGCAGCCTGGTCTAGTTGAAGATGTCCCTGCCCATGGCAGGTTGGTTGGACAAGATGATCTTCAAAGGTCCCTTCCAACCCAAACCACTCTGAGTCAGTGACATGGTAGATGCTGTAGACATACAGGAGCTGTGAATTTGGGCAGAAGTGATAAAGACCTTGACACGAGACAGACCTCAAAAGAGGAGAGGCAAGCACAGGCAGCCTGACCTCCTCCTGCAGCTTTAACATCACCATGGGGTCTGATAGCACAGCAGCACGTGTGCTTCTCTTGACTCTCTGCAGGAAGTGAGCTACTGCCAAGGGATGAGCCAGATCGCAGCCATCCTCCTGATGTATTTAAATGAAGAGGATGCGTTTTGGGCACTGGCCCAGCTGCTGACCAACCAGCGGCACGCCATGCATGGTAAGGCTGGGGTGGGATGGAAGGTTTAGGGTGGGGTGGATGTTTAGATTGGTCGGTAGAACCTTTTTCCCCCTCCCTTACTTGTTTAAAGCAGGTAAGGCTTAATTATGTGTCGATGCAACTCGACTATAGAGCTGAACTTCACTCTTGGAGGCAGACAAGGTCATCAGAGAAAAGCGTGGTTTATCGGCACTGAGCTTTAGTGCTGAGTAATTAACACTTTCACAGAGGTGCTGTCTTCCCTCCGGAGTGCCCTTGGCAATCAATTAACTCAAGGTTAGGAGTTTTTAAGAAGTCTCACAGAAGTACATCCCAAGAGCATCGTGTAATGGTCTGTTTTTTAGTGTGCCATGAGCTATGTGCCCTTTTATTTTTATGAAGATGTATTTCCACCAAATGTGCTCTATTGTTTTACTTCAAATACATTAAAGATCCTTTCATCTTGCTTGTGGTTAGCAGTAATCGATGCACAGTAAGTCACTTTATGAGCGGAGGGTCAAGCCTTATGGTTTGTAACTCAAGATAGTCTTAAACACGTGTCGTGATAGATTATGGGGTGCTGCGTAAGCCCAGGGGGTTCAAACATCTCCAGCTTTTCTCTGAACCTTTGTATGCACTGAGATATGTTCAGGGAGGTCTTGGCCAAGTCAAGTCTCAGGCAGGAGGTGGTGGGGACATGAATGAGTCTGCTCTGCAGAGCTGGGATGAGAAGGACCCTCTGGGGTAGCTGTGGAGGGTGCTGTCACCCATGTAGGTGAAGAGTGGGCTCTGGGCAGGACACCAAGGGAGGCAGCTGAGCGTGCTGTGGTCCAGCCAACTTCAATAGGCAACATGGGGGATGGGTTTCTTGAAAACGGGGCTGTTCCAGAGCTTTTCTGATTATTTTTTGTTTCTCTTGTCTTTTCTCATGAAGGTTTTTTCATTCCTGGGTTCCCGAAGCTGCAGAGATTTCAAGCCCATCACGAGCAGATTTTAACCAAGCTGTTTCCCAAACTGAAGAAGCACATGGTATCTCTTTGCTCTCAGTCTCACCCATCCTAATGCCACAGTTTAATGCCAAAGCAGTTAGTGTAATGTTCTGCCAAAGAGATGCACAACTGAATGTATTTCTAACACAAGGAGGCAAATGTTTAGTAAATGAGGTGGCTGAATCTTGCTGAAGCGAATGGTTATCCTTTGCTTGCTGCTCATCAGTAATGTCGGGACTGCTAAGATCTAAAGGTTTCTGTAGGAAAGCCTGGCAGGAGGGCTCCAGGAAGGGCTTAGGGAAGCCTGGCAGGAGGGCTCCAGGAGAGGCTTAGGGAAG
>JANVCC010000046.1:12974971-13062828 GCA_025345505.1 Todiramphus chloris collaris
GGGCTCCAGGAGAGGCTTAGGGAAGCCTGGCAGGAGGGCTCCAGGAGCCTGCTGCAGAAGGAGCCATTGCATCCAGCAGCAAGGCTGGGTTGCGTTCATACACCAGCTGCAAAGCCTGAAGGGTATTGCTGACTGCCTGGAGTCTTATTTCAATAATTCTTAGCCCCAAGTACTTGCATTTAACAACTTTGCTGTTGTTTAAAGACAAGAGGCATGTAAGACTTACGGTGTGTTTCGTTGCGTGGGCACATCCAGTTGTTTTTCTCTCTAGCAGATGGTACAAGCCCATTTGGTGGCTGAAGGAGCATCTGCAGGACACATCAACTGCAGTCTGACGTCTGGGCAACTGTTTTACAACACCTGCTCCCATTTTTTTTAAGCTTTGTCCCCTCTTGCATTTGCTGCAGACAGTTGGTATTCAGTGGCCAGGCTCCTGAAGGTTTCTTATGCTCCCAAGGGGCTCGGTAGCCCAGCTCCAGGAAAAGCTGCTTACATTGCCACCATCTGCAACAGCTCTTGCTTCATGCTGCAAACAAGCCAGCCCTGGCCATAAAAGTGAAACAGATCCAGGGCAGGTTTTCACTTAATTATGGCCACGAGGATTGAGGGAGCTTGGGTTGGGAGGATGGGAATAACTCTCAGAAAGCTGTTCGTGCTTCCTGGCTCCCAAAGGCTCCCCAGGCTCTTAGGTGTCCAGCAGAGACCAGAGCCGACCGTTAATCCCATGGGCTTCTTTCTCTTCCCATCCCCATTGCTTTGCTGGCTTTGCAGCAGCGGTCACGTCGGCTTTGTGCCCATGCAGGGTGCTGTGCATCCCAGCACCAGCTGTGCCACACTGGAGAAAAGGGTCTGTGCCAGAAAAAGCAAAGCTCTGTGCAAGTACTGCACTGGGCACCAGACAGGGATGGGAAAGTGATAGACCAGGGTGGTGCTGGTGAGGGTTTTCAGAGTTTCCCTAAGCCTGTCAGGCCATCCTGCTCCTGCAGCAGCCACGGCGAGCAATGAGGTAGTGCTAGCAAAGCTGGCTTGACTCCGCAGGTCTGGATTTCCCTCTGGGATACTTGGGGTTAATCATTTTTGTGATCCTCTGAGAGGCCCGCATGGGAATTGCTATGGAAACAAAAATAGTCCCTGCAAGGAGTGCATGGTTTGGGTTCCTGGGAGGTTTTCGTAGTCCAGAAAAGCTTCTCCTAGAAATACCTCTCCAAAGCTACGGCTGAAGTCTGGTCACACTGAGGGTCAGGTTCAATGATCTTGAGCAAAGGGCCAAAGTAGGGCTTCAACATTGGTATTTAAAGCCAGGGCTTTGTTGAAAGACAAACCACAGCCAAATCCTGCACCCAGATCCCAGCATCAATAAACCAACTACTTACCTACCTCTCTCCCTCCTCAAAACCCCTGTGAGCTTTTTGACCCTCCAGCCTGGTGAAACATCTGTCTCTCCTTTCTGTCTCCCCCCAGGACAAGGAGCAGATGACTACAGGGATTTACACGACCAAGTGGTTCCTGCAGTGTTTCATTGACCGGGTGAGGATGCTCTGCGGGTTGTTTGCTTGAATGCATGGTTAATCTGCCTGGGTTTTCTAATAAGTATCATAATTTGAAGACCGGGTAAATATTTTATAAGGTAGGGTATTATACACGCTCTTCTAAGGGGAAAAAAAAACATTTAAAAATTAAAGAGAAGCTAAAAATAACTATGTCACTGATGATGAGCCAATTCCTGCTGCCTCAATCACCAGCAGTCTCTGGGAGGTGGCTCAGCAGCAGCCCTGTGAGCTTCAAAGTTGGGAGAGATCTTTCTCTTGCCCACTGGCACCGCTGCAAAGGCAATTAACCTCACTTTGGCTCTGGAAACAGCACAGGGAGAGGAGCTGGAGGCACAAACCTCAACAAGTAACGCTGCAGCAGCTGCAGGCAAAGGAGTGGGTTGGGCACTGGAGACACATGAAAGTGTGAGACAATTACCCTGATTTGTCCAGAGCTAATTGGCCATTCCTGAGCCAAAACTACTTCTTTTCAGGGGCAGCGCTGTGCTTGCACACTTGAACGCCAGATCCAGACTTGCTAATGTTTAGGACATCTGTATGGCCCCAAGTCTCCATTTTCTGCTGCTCCATCTCCAATAAAGCAGCCGAGGAGCTCTTCTTGAGAGGGAACTCCCTGCTCCTCAGCCTGTCCCTAAAAATAAAAAAGCCTTTTAGCTGTAGGAAGGTGGTAGAAGAGCGAGAGCCAGTGCTGCCAAACTCTGGAGAGTAGGCACTGCATCCTGAATTTGAGCTTCAGTGTCGCAGTAGGACTGGTATTCATTTCTGTGCTGGTGAGATGCTTTACATCTTTGCTGGGAGATGATGGGCTGCTCCATCACTCTGGGTATCAGTTCACTCTTGTTTGTCAGATTGGGCCTGGGTGCAAATGGAAACCTCTTGCAGAGGTTTCACGTGGACAAAAATAAACCTGTGTGTAAGGAAGACCATCACTAGGCACCAAAGGAGTGCTATTTTGGTTTTCTAGTGTTTAGTGAAGCATCTTTTGAGTCTTCAGACCTATCCCCCGTTGGGATGGGTGCAGGAAAGGATCTGTGTCCTCAGAAGGCTGAATGATGATGGTGCACCCTCCGGGGCCGGGGAATCCACACAGCGTGCCTGGGTGGAAAGTTCCTCCTCTTCCTGCGTTCGTGGCTGAGTTTTAACTGCTTTCCCAGCCACTCCAGGGTGTTGGCTTTAAGGCAAAACCATAGACAATAAAATAGGTTCTTGTGTTACAGATGAATCTTGGACGTGCAGTGCCTTACCCTGTGGTGTGTTTTGGAGCGAGGGGATGTAGTGATGCCACCGACCACTGCATCATCATCCCGTCAATCAGCGCTTAATGGGCACAGTGCTAACGAGCTGGTTTTCTCTTTGTGTGTTTGAAACAGACCCCCTTCACCCTCACCTTGCGGCTGTGGGATATTTACATCCTGGAAGGAGAGCGGGTGCTGACGGCCATGGCTTACACCATCCTCAAACTGCACAAAAGTAAGGTCCCAGCAGAGCGCGTCTCCTATGGCAGAGGTGGCACCTTGCTGGGCTACCCTGTGCTGGCCACTGCCAGCCTGTTCAGTGCCCTGCGCTGGCCCCAAAAGGCACAGTGCCGTGCTGGTGCTCCAAGGTGGAAGAGAGATGCCCCAAGGGTTGAAACGTTGTGCTCAGCACATTGCAAACTCCACCTGAAACGCTCTCAGCTGTCCCTTTCTGTGTGCTGCACCCCATGTCTTTTATCAACGTGCTTTTAGGGGTAGGACAGACAGGGACCTATCCCTGTGGGCAAAGCTATTTGTGGCAGTTCAGCTGAAAGGGCTGTAGAGGGAGAAGTAAATCCAGTAATAGTCTTCTAAAATGACCAAAACCTGGTTTTCTTATGTAACATTAAGGTAGTGATGTTTCTACCTCGAGATCTTTGGGACTTTGGACCCTCCCATAAGCCAGCAACCTGGCTTTCTCATCTTATTAGGCCTTTAATTGGAGATGGGAGCAATGCTGGCATGGGTCAGCATCCCTGGTGTGGGTCAGCATCCCTGCCTGCATCCCTGGTGTGGGTCAGCATCCCTGCCTGCATCCCTGGTGTGGGTCGGCATCCCTGGCTTCCCCCAGCAGCGGCTGTTCAGTCTGACACTTGGGGTCTATCTCATGGAGCTTTTCCTCCTCCTAGAGGTATTGATGAGAACTTCCAGAAATGGACCAAAACGTGCATCCTGGTCAGCACAGGTCCCAGCCCCACCATCGTTTTACCATCACTGAGCTAGAGGTAGCTTGGATATGTAAATGTATTGACAGCAGGAAGGTGGGAGAGAGACAGAAACGTTTAGACTGTCCCACCCTGGAGTGGGAACAGCAGCAGAATCTCAGATCAAACCAAAGCAATGCAACCCCCGCTCCTGCCACCCTGCAGTGTGGCCGTGCAGCTGCCCTTACTCCTTGCTTCCATCCCCCAGAGCGCTTGCTGAAGATGACGCTGGAGGATTTACGGGAATTTCTGCAGGAGAAAATCGCCGCTTCTCTGCAGTACGAGGACGATGCCGTCATCGAGCAGCTGCAGGTCTCCATGACCGAACTGCGCAAGATGAAGTTTGACCTCCCCCCGCCAGGTGGGCAGAGGGGGAGGTGGGCAGCCCAGCAGAGTGGCCAGTGGTCCCTGTGTCCCCTAGGGACCGGAGCATCCCTCTGGCATGGCTGGGAGTTGGGGCAGCCCAGAAGGGCTGGCACCCTCTGGGCGCAGCATCTGCCTTCCTCGCGGTCGGGGCAGGCTGGGTGTGAAAATGAAGTCACGGACAGTTTGGGGTTGATTTTCTTTTCTTTGCTCCCAATGCAGCAAAGCCTGAGGAGTTCCCACGGAAACCCCTGGGCCTGGAGCTCTCCCTCAACCCAGTAGCCTTGACGGGCAACTTGGCAGCCAACGCCCAGAACGGCCGTGCGGGCGAGCAAACCCCGGACAAGGAGCCCAATCCTCCCAGAGGTCCTGAGGCGCCAGGAGAAACGATGGCGGTGGAGGCGAGGACTCCCACCCTCCAGAGCAACGAAGCAGCTGATGCGACAAACACCCACCTGCATCCTCTTGATGGGGGGCCTCCAGGAGAGGAAGGTCAGGTGGAGCTCACTGGTGATGGGCAGCTGCCATCTCTTTTGAAGCCAAGCAAGACGCAGGCCCATCATCCCCTCCTGCCCACAGCCCTGCCTCCTGAGAAACCTCTTCTCGCTCCCAGCCATGCCATGGTGGACCCTGAGTCGGTTTCCCTCCCCACCCTGACTGAGCAAGGCTCCTCCACCTCCTCCCTGCAGAACACCTCGACTCCTCCTGACTCGAGCACCGCCGAGCTTTCAGCTGCGGACCACGCGGTGTGGCAGCCAAACCCCGCTGCCCTGCCAGCGGCCGGACACGCATCTTCCCTCTGCAAAGAGGAAGGGCACGATGCACTCGAGGGGGGTCCTCGTGCTCTGCCAGGATGCTGGCGGCGGCTCTCCAGCGCGTCGCAGAGCAACGGCTCCCCTGGCAGCGAGCGTGAGCGTGCGGAGGAGCCGGCCGAGAAGCTCTGCCAAACGGCCCCGCTGGAGCAAACGGCCTGGAAGTGCTCAGCGTCCAAAGCTGCATCCACGGGGGAACTCGCCAGCCTGCAGCAGAGCGAGCCGGGGAGCAGTGCCGGTCCTGCGTGCCGGCCGGAGGCCTTGGGCGGCAGCGTGCCCGTCCTGCCCGGCAGGGAGATGGAGGTGGCGGGGCTGGGCGAGGGCGGCCCCGTCCAGCAGGCACCGTCCCCCGCGGTGGAGGGGAACAGCCCCTATGCTGTTATCAAAACCACCACTCCCCTCCACCTGGCTCATGCCACCGAGCAGGACTTCTCGAACAGAAAGCAGGTGGCATTGCCTCTGCCAGAGACCGGACGTCCCCTGCCTGCCACCTCCGTGCCACCACCTCTCACGCTGGGCCCGGAGGAAGCAGATGCCCAAGAAAACCTCCAGAAACCATTAAACGCACTGAAAGCCCCACGGCCCCCCCTGAGCCCCAAACCAAAATTACCACCGCAGGTTGCCAAATCCCGCTCGGAGAACAGTTTCCTTCCAGGCTCTGCCCCCCTGGCAAAGCTGCCCAAATCGGTGACGTTCTAGAGGGCTGGGGGGAGGTAGAGGAGAGGAAGCGGGTGCTGGAGCAGCATCTTCGCCCTGTTTTCCAGCCCCCCCCCGCCCCCTTCGGCAGGGCAGTGTCGGGGTGACAGCACAGCAGCCGTCGCCTGTCGAGCTGTGCTTTGGTACGAGCGCCTGGCCGGGAGACGGGGCGGTGCCGGCACCGGGAGGCGCTGGCAGGTTGGGGTTTGCATCCTTCCTATGGACAGATTGGAAAGTGCTTTCATTTTTTTGTTCCTCGAAGCTCCCCGAGCCTCGTTGGGTGGCGGGGAGAGAGGCAGGGCTGGTGAATGTGTTGTGTGTTTGCTTCTGCTCCTGCCTGCCGTGGGTACCCGTGGCCGTGGGCGCAAGGCGTAGGAATCCAAAAATGCTTCCTTTAAAATGCCCGATGGGTGCAGCCAACAGTGTTGCTTTCAAAGGCCTTCGTAGCAATAGATCTTGAGTTCTCCAAGCCCCACAGTTGTAGGCAGGCTGTAGGCAGTTGTATGCAGGTTGTAGCTGTGGCGTCCCGGCTGCCTACTCTATGCAATCCCACGGAGCAGTGCCCAGCTGGACCTGGCTCCTGCCGCTCTTGCGGGCAGTGAGTCCCGTGGGGGTCTCCATGGTGTGACCCCAGTGGAGCACCACCAGGGGGGTGGTTCTTTCCCAAGTTCTCAAGGTGACAAGGACAGCGATGAAGGTTGGGTTTGGTCTCCTGCGCTGAGTGACCTTTCTGCTGGTCCAGGGCAGCGAGCGGGCTTGCTGCCTTTCCATAGGCTGCCCAGGAAGAGGGGCTGCTGCCTTGGGAAACCTCCACTAGCACTGCTGGAGATGTGGTGGTGTCCGGTCATGGTGCCCAAGCTGAAGTCTGCTTTTACTTTGAGCAAGTTCAGTGACAGGGTGGAAATGGCCCGGGATTTGGGGAGGGGGACCACATGGCCCAGGACCAGTTCTCAGCCCTGCTGGTTTAGCCCCACCAGAAATCAACAACCAAGGAAGGAAACCTGGGTGCAGAGCCTGGAAAGATGATGCTGTAAAGCATCATCACCACAGCCCACCGCTGAGGAGGTAACACAGTGGGTGCCCACATGCTCTCTTGCCCTTCATGCACCAACTCTGGGTGGCCTGTCCATCTCCTGCCCATGCCAGGGTGCCTGCTGCACAGCCCAGACCATTGCCTGGAGGTGTGCAGGGACCCAGGGACAGCTCACCCCACAAAGGGCTGATCCCAGTTCCTGTTCCCAGTATCTGGTTCACCCCCACAGGGGCAAGGACTTTGTCAGGAAGGAAGACGAAGGGATGCAGCAGGAAATAAACTGGCCCAGGCGTGCTGTATTTGACCCTGCTGTCCAGAAGGGGTGGCTGCAGATGCTGCCTTAGGTGGGACTGCAGCTGAGATTCGCATCCCCTCTTTGGAGACCCTGGGCAACCTTTAAGGTCTAAGGAGACTTTGAAACCTTCTTATCTCACAAGCTGCTTCAGTAACATAACCTGACCTGAAGCCTACCTGGAAGCCCAGCAGAAAACTTCCACTAAAGGACTTTGTGGGGTTTATCAGGGTTTTTTGTGTGTGATTCGTTTGGTTTTTTCCCTTGTGTGCGTGGGTTCTGGTAGCAGCAGGGAGAGCACTGGCGGGAGCACCCCAGCTTGGGTCAGACGTAGCCAGCCAGCCCACAGCACCCTCAGCCTCTGTTGCAGCCCCTGCTCTGCCAGACACCCCGTCTCCTGCTCAGTCTGCAGCCTTGCCCGTCCTCTCTCCCTCTGCAAAGCAGGGCTGACCCTTTTAGCTACCTCGGAGGGGGTGTCATGAGGTGTTGAGAGTTGCTCTTGGAGGAGGTGCCGTGCGAAGGTTCAGCGTGTGTGGTTTGACACGCCGTGGGTCCCTGCGAGGACAACGGTTCTTGAGTTGGGTTTAATTTAGAGTACGTTTTCCGGTAACCGTGAGGTAGTTAAACCTGTTTGTGAGTCAAAATACCTGGGCAGGATTGCAGGACAGGTATCGATCGCCTTTTGCTGGCAGCCCACTGGCCACCGGAGCTCACCGGGAAGCAGTGAGAAGCATCTGAGGGCTGGTGGTCACTGGTGGCTTGGTTTCAGTAGCTTGGGGGCCTGTCCTCTCCTCGAAGCACACGTAGCACTCCTGGTAACGCCTCTGCGCATTTGGCTTGCTCATGCAAGAGCTGGGACCTCTTTGCCCTCATTCTGACCTTTTCCCCCTCGGTTTGGGCGCGCAGCCGTTGCACATCGTGGCGCACGCGTGCGCAGGCTCCTCGCCCAGCGCGTAGCCGGGGGGTTTTGCAGTATTCACGTTTTAAAAGGCGTTTTTCTCCGGTCTGGGAGAGCTGTCAAATGCAGTGCCCATCACGTGGCATTTGGTGCATGGTGTTCAGCAAGAATTTGGGGAGGTTCCTCCCCTTCAAGTCCTAACTGGAACGAGCAGCGAGGTCCTCGGTCACCTCTGAGCCTGGGGGCAACCACCAGCTGCTTCCAGTGACCTTTGGAAGCTCCCCATTCCCACCAGCATGCTTCTTGCTGGGAAGGTCTCTGAGCTCCACATTGTGCCATCTAAGAAGCTCTTTCACCTGCAGTTCCTGCAACCTGGCAGGTTTGGGAAGAGTTCCTGGGGGCAAAGTAGCCCGAGCAGGCTCTCCTTGGACTGCTGCTCTCACCTCAGCACATCAAAGCATAATCTACTAGGAGATGACCAAACTGCTCTCCTCCTCTGCCTCTCGCTGCAGATGAAGGTGTGGCCATGGTGGACGGGTGGGCAGGACATGGCCCAGCCTCAGCTCCTTTGCTGGGGATGGGAAGGGGAAGGGCGAGGGCAGCAGCTCAGCAGGGCAAAGACCTGGCCCTCGCCAACCTCCGTGGAGTTTGACAGACCAGCGCTGTGGGTTTGGGTTCGGTGTTTGTTTGTTTAATTGGTTTGTAATTGAGCACTTTGGGCGGCTGCGGCGCCGGGGACAGCGGGAGCCCCTGGGACCGGTGCTGGGGACCAGCCCCAGCGTGGGGCAGAGGATGAGGGCAGGGGCTCGGCCGTGCACTTGGAGAGCCCGGCTGCCATCTGCTTTTCTTTTTTAATTGCTATTCTTGTTTACAGCGTGGAACGCTTCCTTCGTGACTTTCTAATGTATTATAATTATTACTTTAAAAAAAAAAAAGCCCAGCATTTTTATGTCTGTCCCTTTTTGTTGTTGTGGTGGGTTTTTTGGTTTTGTTCTGTTGTTTGTTTGGGGTTTTTTTGAGGGGGGAAAAAAAAAAAAAGTCAATCATTCCTTTTTATGCTGATCCAGACTGTCCAGAGTATTTGATGCTGTGTTTTACATGGTTGTAATGATAACAGTTAAAGAAGTTTGGCATAAAATCAGACTCCGGTAGATTTCTTACAGTGACAGACGCCGCAGTGAGACCTGTCCCCTGCTCCCGCTGCCTTGGATCGCTGTCTGTGCTTCAGCTGCGGCGAGTCCAACGTGCACCAGCTCTGCCATCCTCCCTCCTTCTCCGTCACCATTCAATCCAGGCTTCCTCAGCAGCAGGGGGAAGAAAACAGCCCCTTTCTACTCACCACCATCCTCTGCCAGCTCGCCGAGGCACGGGCACCATCCTGCCCCCAGCCCCGCCGCAGGTTTTTTGGCCACAATTTCAGGTTTGGAGTTTCCCTGCTGGCAGGCAGTGCTGGGAGGGCTGAGGGGGCTGGGGAGCGGGTGGATGCAGCTCCTCGCAGGGCGGGTGGGACTCACGGTGAGGCTCCGTCAGTCGGGTCCGAGTCACTCCGAACGCCGCTGCCGGGCAGCGCGACGTGTGCCGCTGGAAATGGGTTTTCCAAAGCTGGCTGTGCGTGGCACCTCTGACACCCCAGGTTTTGCAGCCAGTGCTGCTTGAGCTTGGAGGACCACGGTACTCTTGGCTTTTGGGGAGGCGGTTAAATTTGGGCAGAATTCTTCTCCTAAGAGAAAGCTGCCATTACTTAAGCAACGCAGTCATGGCGAAGGCAGACACATCTCTCGCTGCCAGCGTGGCACGAAGACTGACAGCAAAGTGGAGGGGCCAGGATCAGCTAAGTGCTACCCCAGGATTTAAGGGCATTGCAGGAAACGTGGCATCACCCAGCAGATGCTGTGGGCTGGTGTTCCTGCTTCTTGCACTGCTCCACTTCACCTGAAAGAAGTCAAACTGGAAAGTAAAAAGCTTCTACCTTGTTCTCCAGTGCCCCTTAAGTTAGCTTATTTACATTAACTGGTTAAATCCTGGTCTGTGGAATAAAAAGCCAGCACCAGTAAGCACCACTGTGGAGCAGCAGCACAGTGAGGATGTAGCTCTCGGTGCATCTCCTGTATCACGTCATGCTGGATGCCAGCCCAGAGATGCTTCACCACAAGTACAGGTAGGACATCCATGGGCTGGAGTGAAGCAAACCTTGTCCTTCCCCTGCATCCAAGTGCCAACAAGCAGCCCAGCTGCACAAGCTGCTTTGTGTCACCTCCTGGGCAATAGCCCCAGTGTCCCTGTTGGCTTTCAGGTGGAGGAAGCAGCCAGTTGGGACCAAGCCCGAGTGGCTGGGGTGGTTACCTACGTGACTGGCACCACAAGGTTTAGAACATGGCATTTATCCAACTGCTGAGACAGCTTCAGCTCTGTGCTGCTGAGGAGCTGAGCTGGGTTTTGGGGAGGTGGCAGGGAAGGTCCTGTTCCTGTTTAGGTTTGACATTAGGAAAAATTTTTGCAGAGAGGACTGGAGAGTCGCCATCCTTGGCTGTGTTTAAGAGTCCTGTAGAGAGGTGCTTGGGGTCATGGTTTAGCAGTAGACATGCAGAGGAGGGTTAATGGTTGACCTCTGTGCTCTTGAAGGGCTTCTCCAAGCTTCATGTTGCTATGATTCTGTGGCTCTTCTCACAGTCTCAGTTCACTTGGTCAGTGAATAAAACGGGAGTAAAACATCGTTAACTGGCATCCCTGGTCCCCCTACCTGTGCCTGGTCATGCTCGCCTGGCAGTGGCTGGGTGCTCTCACCCTGCCCTGTGGGGACCAGGGACCAGCAGAGCTCCACTGCATCCCCTGACAGCATCCTGCTGGCCCTCTGCAGGAGCCACAGAGCTACCAGCCTTCAGTGGGTGCTGAACTGGGGGTCCCAGGTAGGGTTTCGGGGCTTGTCTCAAAGAGAATGTGCCAAGCAATCACTGCAGTGTCCTCCCTGGCAGGGAGGCACCCCTGGGACTTGCCTACCAGGTAATTTGAGGACCTCCATCCCTTACCAGAGAAGTGAAAGACCTTAGGGTGGGTCTCAGGGTGGACACAAGCCATGCCTGTTGTCCAGCCCAGGCTAAATGCCTGTCCTCCAGCTGGTGCCAGGAGCAGCAGGTCACTGGCACACTGTCCGGGGGTGGGAAGGTCCCAGCACAGGAGCTGCTCATGTCCCCAAGGGAATGGGGGTGCAGACAGCCCCTTCATCTGAGCAGCACCCCTACCCTAGGGCCTGGGTGCTGCTCACAGAGGACAGGAGCAGGACAGCAGTGTAGTCCCAAGCCCAAGTTTACCAATACCCATTTTCTGTACAGCACTGGGACCAGTGGCAAGGGAATTCCAGAAGGTATCAAGGCTGCTGCTGGAATCCTAATGGTCTTGTCAGCCAGGTCTTCCTGCTGCCTCTCCTGCTGGTCCCTGCCCACTAACTGCCCCAGCACAGACCAACAAGCTGCCCCAGCAGCTCCCATCCTTCCTGGCTCACCAGCTGCCAAACCGGCAGCGCCAGGAGCTGGCACAGGCGGGCAGCCAGCCCTGTCTCACCCCGTCGCTCGCTGGCTCTCCGCTGAGCCCCGGCTGCGCTCCTCATCCTCCCTGCCCCCCGCCCACCACCACCCCCAAAAGCTGGGCCAGCCCCGCTGCGCGCCTCTGCCGCACAGCAGCGACTGGTGCTGAATAATTGATGCTAAGTGGAGCCTGGCACAGAGCCCAGGGCCGGCGAGGCTTCGGGCTGCACCGGGCTCCGCTCCTGGGATGCAGGGGAGGGAGGGAGAGGGGTGCGCTGCGGCTGGGAGCTGTGTGACCCGGCCTGTCTGGCAGAGCCAGTGCCAGAGATCGCCTGGGCCTGGGAGTCTTCCTCCTCTTCATGCCTGCTGCGCTGCTCGCTTACTGCTGCCCTGCTCTCTTGCTCCTGTGCTGCTCGCTTGCTGCTCACATGCTGCTGCACTGCTCATGTGCTGCTTTCCTGCTGCGCTGCTGCTCGCTGTGCTGTTGTGTGCTGCTCGCGTGCTGCCGCGCTGCTCGTGTGCTGCTCATGTGTGGCTCACCTGCTGCTCGCCTGCTGCTCATGTGTGGCTCACCTGCTGCTCGCCTGCTGCTCACATGTTGCTCGTGTGTTGCTCACCTGCTGCTGGTTTTGCTCACATACTGTTGCTTGCATCCAGCTGTGTTGCTCAGATGCCGTTTGCTCGCATGCTGCTGCCGTGCTCGACTGCTGTGCTGCTCACAAGCTGCTTTGGTGTTTGTGTTGCTTGCATTCTGCCGTGTTCCTCGCATGCTCCTCGCGTGCTGCGCAGGGCTGTGGCCGCAGCGATCACAGAAGAGCCCAAGCTGGGGATAGAGAAGGCTCTGAAGGCATGAGGCTGAGGGATTGGAGTCACTAAAGCCTGGTTTATTTACCCCTATTCTTCCACAGACTAAAATAAGCTCTCCCTAAGACCCAGAGAAAGGTTAGCTGTAACAAACTGCCAGCCTTACTCCAAAAGTGGGGTGAGGTCTCTCTGGTAGTTGCAGACAAGCCCTTGCTTCCACACACCCCGTTAAGAGCCTGGGCCACTCTGGTGCCCTGGAGGCCACAGGGTCCAGCCCCACACCAGAACCCCACTCCTGGGATAGCTAAGCCTGCAGCTCCCTCAGGCAGGCAGTTGCTTGGGGAAGCTGGTTCTTGGGTGGCTTTGCTTACCTTTATGGCTCCTGGTGGAGCCAAGGAGAAGTGATGTGAAAAGTACCACTCAGGCTGGAAAGGCCCACAGCAGTAGACTGGACTGTAGTCCAGAAAGGAAACCTGGTCTGCTCCTCCTTACCCAGCCAGGCTGCAGGGGAGGAGGCTGAGGGCAGCATTTAGCTGGGGCTGCTCTGTGAAACTCAGCTTTTCATTCAGCTACACCCCCCTCGCCAGTCAGGTCTCCAGCCATGAGTCAGTGCTGCCAGCTCCTGCAAACTCAACCCAGCTGCTTGCCAAAGCCTTCCGTGAGCACCATGCTCTCATCTGGTTTGGAGTCACCATCTCTGCTGGCTTAGGAAAATGCTTCTGTGGAAACCCTCACAGAGCAAAAGGCATGAGAGCTGGTCCAGCACTTCATCAGCATCTTTAAAGACTCGTAAGCAGTTTTGGCAGTTGACTCAGCTGTGATGTCACTGGAGCCCCAACTCCTCTCTAATAGGGTGTGGGGCACTTGAATGATGCAGAAGAGCTTACATATCAGTCCTGAGATGCCTGGACCTGACCAGACCAAACCAGACCAGACCTCCTCAGCAATTCTGTCATTTAAGTACAGGTTTGAAGGTAGCACTCCTCCATCACAGCAGATGCAGCCTCCACAGATAACTGGCACGGTGCTGCCTGAAGCCACCTCAGAGGTGATGCTCACACTTGGCCTGAGAGCCACAGCACAGTGCCAAGTTTCGTGCAGCTTTGCCATGAGCAGCCGAAGAGATACGGGCAGCCAAATCTGAGCTGATGTGCTCAGATACAGCCCAAAGCTTACCGCTGTGGGCTTCTGCAGCTTCCTGGTGTGCAACTGGAGCGGCTCTTCAGTGTAACTGCACGTTCTGATCACCTAAGCTGATGCCATAGAAGCAGAACTGAGATGGGCAACAAACTCCTTGTCATAAGGGAAACAACTGCAGGAGCTGAAACCCACATCTTCCAGTCTGGGTGCTTCTAGAACAACCACACATTAAGTAACTGGGAAAACCAACTAAATTGACTCCAAATCCAGCAATTCCTTCTCCAGACCTACATTCACTCGAATGAAACCATAACCCTGAGATGACTTTCAGACTCGAGAAGCCAAGCCAGCAAGCAGTGAACACACAGCAATCTCCTGGCTGTCAGGACCAGCAAGTTGCTATCCTGCACCCGCATCATCCAGAGAGTGAAACTGCCAAGTCCAAAGCAACAGCTCCACCAGAAAGCAGTGATAGGATCTGGTTTTTTGCCTGCCCCAAGGATCAGATCAGATCCGATCTGATACATGTTACTGCATGGTGAAGATCTGTCACGATTCTCCTGAAGCCAGGCTCCTGGAATGAAGATGCAGAGCTGATTAATACACGATGGACACATGATTTCAGGGCAAGAGCTGCACTGTCGAGCTTTTCGCACCTCCTTTTCCTCCCAACCTACCTCCAGCTTTCAGCGTGGACTTGAACACTGATTGACCTGAGTCAAGGTTCATTATGATCTGATTACAGCAAAAAACCCCCAACCACTGGTGCTTCCAGCTCCTGAGACAGCTATGCTACTGGGCAGCACTGTTTGACAAAGGGTCCTGGCTGCCTCGCTTCTGGGGGGTGTCATCCACAAAAGACATGAGATTGGTCTTCAACCTGACAGACTTGGACCACCAGTCAGCCACAGATGCTTGCAGTCTCCCATTCCAGCCGCTATCAGCTTGCTACATTTCTGAAGTGCTCTCCTGCAAACAGCAGCTCTTCCCTTGGGTAACTTCTCCCCCTGGAGCTGGGATCAGCCCTTCTCCTGCAGGAGCTGGGTGCCAGGCAGCTGCAGCCAGGGTGGGGGCTGTGCCCCATAGTGACTCCACAGGGCAGGCGGGTACAAAAACCAAGCCCTTAGCACAAGTCCTCTCTTGCCCAGGCCAAAAGCAGAGGCAGCAACCCCAAGCAGCTCTGGAGTTCCATCCTGCCGCCCGGCACGCCGGAGGGTGAGGAGCAGGACAGGAGGCTCCCCGCACGGGAACCCCTGAGGAGCTGCAGTTTCGTGCTGGGGGGCGACCGGGGTTTCTGTACCGGGTTTGTCGCGCTGGGCACGTCGCTCACACGCTGCCCTCGCCGCTCCCAAAGCCAGTGCCTCATCGGGCCTGGGCGAGCTGGTGCAGAACTGGTGCAGAACTGGGCTGGATCATCTCCCTGCGCTGCCGCTCTCGGTTCCAGGTGCCGGCTGGGAAAAGGCAGGGCTGAGTGCAAAGCCTCGGCCGGGCTCCACAAGCACCCAGGCCCCGGGGGAGAAGGCAGCCAGACCCCCAGGCAGAAATCCCAGAGGAGCAGAGCTGAGCCAAGATGGGCGTCCCAACGGCTCAACCCTTATCCACAACACACTCACCCACTCTAAACACAAGGGCTGGAAGTCGGAATCCTTTTGTGTGAGCTGCTGAGCAGCCAGCCAGCTGTCCATGGGGCCCGAGCCCTTTGCCACCCACTACACCAGCAATTAAGGCAGGTGCTGGTGGGGACGGGGACATGACGGTGACTTGCTGGAGACAGACAGCTCTCTCCCTGAGCCATGCCCCAGCCCCCTTGCCTTCACGGTCTACAGCATGACCGTGGAGAGCAACTCTCAGCGCCCTTCCATCCCCACCGTCCCACCAGCAGCAGCACCCTCTGAAGGAGGACACAGCCATCGAGACCATCAAATAATAATTTACTGTGATTCAATCTGTGGCTTTGTACAGTTGCCAGGATGGGAGGAGACCAAAGGAGGAAGGGATAGGGAAAGGAAAAAAAAAAAAAAAACAAACCAAAAAAGTCGTTTGCCGCAGGCTTGAGTGAAGTGCGAGATAGTCCTTGGAGGGGCTCGTGCTCCCTCTGTCCTCTTCCTTCTCCTCCTCTCCCCCTCCTCCCGTACTCCTCCCCTGAATCCGTTCGCTTCTTCCTTCGCTTCACTGCTTTCCTTGCGCTCTGCACAGCGGGAACCTCTCCAAGACACGATCCAGTCAGCTGAAACCAGAGGAGGACACTCACTGGCACCCGCTTGCCCTCAGAACCAGTGGGGGCTGTTTCCATTACCCACCCCTCACTTTTTGGGGTGACCCTACTACTGCCCACAGAGGGAAAGTAAAGGGGCTTGGAGGTCTGGACCTGACTCAGCAAACCATCTCCATGGGTGGTGAAGGGAACTAGCAAATGGTCTGCAGAGTGAAGGGTGAGCCATGAGAACCTCAACAGACATCCTGCCTCTGCCCAGGCCTTCTGGGGGGAAGGGGCACTGTTTGGTGAGATCTTTCTCCCTCCTCCAGGGATGCTAGGAACCACGATCAGTGAGTCCAGGGCAAATGCAGCCCCATCTCTCTGACCACACCCTTCTCCTCCCCAAACCCAGCATGCCCTTGCCTTGCTTCTGCTTTTGTGCCTCTCTCTGCTCTTGGACACTGCAGCTAGAATTAGCTGGGATGGCTGGTTTCCAGTTTCTGCCTGAGCAGAAAAAGATGTGGGCAACTCACCTGGCACTTTCTTGCCACTCCTTCTTGCCCCTCTTTTTGAAGGCAGTGCCCATGCCAGGGGTGGCCACCAGGCTGTGACAGGGACCCAGCTGCTGGCGTAGGGGAGCAGCAGCATCCACCCAGCCCATACTGTCAGCTGTGAGCCAGAGCAGGAAACGAGCCCCAAGCTCACATCCCCATCCGGAGGAAACACTCATGAACATCTGGAGGACCCGAACATCTGGAAAACCTCCCTTAGCAGCAGTAAGTGCGCTGGGCACAGCCTCTGGCTCGGCCCTCAGGAGTCCTCATGCGCCCCGGCTGGGAGTGGAGGGGTGGGGTGCTCGGAGGGGGTTTTGCTCATAGGAAGCAAACGCTGCCAGCATTTCTGGTTTGTTTGTGGGTTGTTTTTTTTCAGGGAGGAGCTCTGCTGCACTTTGGCTCAAAAAGCGACAGAGAAAAACCAGCTGCCCACCTCCACCTTTGGCAAGACGCTGCCCAGCGCCATCTCTGGATGGAGGAGCTTCTCTTTAGGATTCTGGCAGCTGAGCAAAAAGGCCAGTCCAGGGGCTTGGGAGCCTCCCCTAAAGACACTAAGAGCAATACTGGTGCAGGCTTTTCTCCCAGTGCACCCAACTGGTGCTCTCTCCAATTCTGCCATGGCAAGAGCTGATGACACAGCCAGATGTTCCCAGGAGTTTGGCTTAAGGCCACCCACCTCACACAGGGACACTGACCAGAGCTCTCCCTTACTCCTAGCCAGCAGGATTGCAAGGATTTAACCAAACTTGGAATTAAAAAAATAAGAAGGATGGAAAAGAAAAACAGGTCAGTGGACATGGGCAGCCTGAAAAACGCTGCTTCTGGCTCCAGTGCACACTGCTTACAAAAGCAAAACAGCCCCCTTATGGTTAATTCTCAACACTGCATCAGCTCCCAGTATCCCCGGGGGTATCTCTAACTGGGAAATCTAACCCAAGGTGGTCACAGTGAGACAGGTCTGCTCTGAAGCTTAGAAAAATGCTATTTCAGACAAAAATGCGCTTCGTTAAAAAATACCCATTGCTGAAATTGTTTCTGCTGCATCTGTTTGCAGACGGGGGCACCTGCAGTCACCTCCTGCCCGGCTTCCAAGGCCCCCCCCTGCTGCACCCCATCGCCTGCTCCCCGAACTCACCGTAGTCACGATATCACACATTTACAGTTCATGCAGCCGGGGCCGCTCTCATCTGGGGGATTCAGCTTGCGCAGCTTGTGCTGGCGGATCTCCCGCACCAAGGTGTAGAAGGCATCTTCAACGCCCTGCAAGAAAAGCACTGCTTGAAGCAGCTGCCCTCTTCGGGAGGGACAGTGGAGAGGAGAGGGCTCTGCTCCCCAGCACTGTCCTCTAGCGCTGCAGATTGCAGAGTTAAAGGCACAAAACCAAGCTGGGAAGACCAAGGGGGATCTTAGTGTGGCCCCCAAACAGAGAGAGAGATTGAATAAGCAACCAAGGAGCTCTTAAGTCTTTGAGATTCATCAGCTTTCAGCAGATTCCATGAGATCTACCACCCAAGAGAAAAGCCACCACTAGACCCCCGAAGGTCGCAGCTGCTCCACTGCCACCTTTCTACTCTGGGAGCCACACGTGGCCCTTCCAGCACTGGTATATTCTGCCTGTAGGTCTGCAAAATAGACCATGGGTGATGTTAGCCATGTCCCCTGGGCTTAGATGACCTGCAGTGACTATGAGAGTTATTGCAGAGCCTTGGAGAAAGCCCTGAGAAGGCATCTTCCCTTCACTGCTGCCAGAGCATGGATCACAGCTTCTCTGGATTGGAGGCTCAAGCTTGGACAGGGGACAGAATCTCCTGATGGAGCATTCAGCCTTGAGGAAGCAACTAACCCCAGCCCTTCCACCCATCTCTCTGCAAGGCAGTGTCTGGCCATCCCTGCCTCGTGTCCTCCCAGGACAGCACTGGAGAAAGGAGAAGAAGCAGATGATGTTGTTTAAAACCCTCTTCCTACCTGTCTGGTTTTGGCAGACGTTTCTATGTAGGGGATCCCGTAACTCCGGGCCAGGTCCTGCGCTTGCCGGGTCTCCACTGTCCGTGCTGGCAGGTCGCATTTATTTCCCACCAGCACCATGGGAACATCATCTGAGTCTTTCACCCTCTTGATCTGCTCTCTGCAAGAGTAGGAGGTGCCAAAGTGAAGGGAGAACAGGCATCAGGAGGCAGCTACTCTTCAGTTCTGCCAAGGGCCTTGTGCTGGGCTTTCAGGAGAACGTAAGTGAGCAGCAAAATAGCTACAGCAACTCTGGAAATGAAAGCTAAACACACTTCTGCTCTTTAAATACAACTGTTTACAAAACACAACTTCAAACTATGACAATCTCTATTAAGACTTGAGTTTAAGATAGTTTAAGCTAAAGAAAAACGAATACTCAAGCCATTACCTGTGTTATTTCCAGCATTCTAGATTAAGTAATCCCCTTGAACGTGGATTAAAAATTAAAAATAAATAAATAAAAATCACCTGCAAGCAGAATTTGCTGAGCTGATAAAGCAGCTTTTGGCAGCTGTAGCCTTTCCTGCAGATGCTCAGGCAGTTCTTGCCTCCTCTCAGTTTAGTTCAGGTCACTCAAAGTTGAGAAACCAACTGGGAAGCGGATAAGCTGTAATGCTCACTCCTTCATTCCAGCCTTGGATATAAAACTGGGTGGGCGAGGATGAGACCTACCACTTCTAAAAATCTTAAAGGCCATGATGACCACAAACAATCCATTCAATTCCCTCCTGATACATAACAACTTCCTTTGCTTAAGAAATTATTTAACTTCACATGCAAACCAGCTTTTTCTTTTTTTCCTTCTTGCTCACGCACCCGGAACATTGAACATGGCTTTATTTAACTAACAAAAGCATTACCTGAAATGCTGATTTCTGCATTTTAATTGAATACAAATTTTCATCCCAAAGCAGGTGGACGTGTATCACACACACCAAAAAAAAAATTCAATTTTTTTTTTTTTTAATGTAGTAGAACATAAAAACAAAGCCTGACCATATGTGTAATATGCCATAAAGTCACTTAAATGTTCCATGTAACATCCTGACCAGTGCACACAAGTACTAAATTTAGTGCAGGGGCTACACTTAGCTGGAAAGAGATACCTCCTAATGGCTCCTAACCAGGGAGAGCCAGCGTTTCTCTGGGGAATGTTCTTCTCAAAGTGCAAACACAAAGAGCACAGGCGAAGCGAGATGAAAGCTGGTGATTTACATCATGATTAAAACCCTGACTGAAATGGAGCTGTCCTGCGAGTGATTCACAGGCACCAGCCCTGGCACAAGGATCAACACTGCTCCATCCCGCAGGTGCTTTAGGAAAATCCCAGCCTTTGTCCTCCAGTTCAGCTAAAACAAGACAAATTAGTCCAACCTTGTCTTTAGGACACTGAACACGCCTGGCAGCTGAGGACGGAGACATCTCGACAGCTCAGAGGGAGCAAGGAAGGGCTGTGCCCGTGTTCGGAGCTACGGGATTATCTGGCACCCAGGTTTACGATGAGGGATGGGGGTACACGGTCCCTTGGTGGGCACTGGGTGGAGCGGGGACAGGCAGAGCCATCTGCACCCTCTGCAAGTGCCTCCCCTCACAGCCAAGCCTCAGGGAAAGGCGTAAAGCAGAGAGATCCCTCCCTCAGCAAGCATCAGGGTGGCCAGGGAAGGCTCCCTCAGCTCCTTGGCTCTCCAGCAGCGATGGCAGCAGGGGGGCAAAGCGGGAAAGTGCAGCCAAAGCTGGGGGTCCCTGCTCTGCCACTGCCCGCCCCAGTACATCCTCTGGGCAGGTCCCCTCGCCAGGGCTCTGACTCTCCTGCTCCGACTCTGCCCCGGTTGAAAGCGAGCTCCATGGGGCTGGGAGACCACAGCCTCACGAGCAGCCCGCCCTGCCCTTCCCAGCCTCCTCTCCCAGCAGAAGTCGCTGAGATCGATGGCACTAACAAAGCAATTCCATTAATTAGGGAGGGGAGGGAGGGGGTCAGAGAGGATCAGCTCTCTCTTTAGTCACCATAAACACTTAAACATTGCATTACCGCGGCCCCGAGGGCCAGGAGCGATCCCTTCGGATGGCTTTTATTGGAGCCACTGACATTAGCCGTCTGCTCCGCCTCTTCCCCCGGGAATGGCCACTGGAGCTAATTGTCTTTGCTGGCAGCTTCCACCGCGGCCGGGCGAAAAGGGAGGGCAGGAGGGCCCTTCCCCAGGATACCCACCTGTACTGGTGAATGTCTTCAAAGGACTTGGTGTTGTTGATGGCGAAGACGCAGAGGAACCCTTCCCCCGTTCTCATGTACTGGTCTCTCATGGCACTGTACTCCTCCTGCCCCGCGGTGTCCAGGATGTCCAACAAGCAGGTCTCTCCGTCGATGACGACTTGCTTTCGGTAGGAATCCTGTAGGCCAGGAGACGGGGAGAAAGGGGAGAAGATGCCTTAAGGGAGGGCTCGGGTCAAGCCAAGCAAGATACCTGGTCACGCTCTGCCTGGGTTTAGCTCCCACTGAACAGATGACTCAATCTGCTTCAAAAATGGGAGGGAAAGGGAAAAAGAAGAAAAACAAAAAAGCATCTTTGTCTCTACCACACCAGAGAGCCCTCCACAACTGTCCTAAGCTTTATTCAGTCCTCGCTAATCCTTTCTGCTGCCACCCTGCCCGGGGTGCTGGAAGGGGACACCCAGGAAGGGCTGCTCTGGCCAGCCAGTGCTTCCAGCCACGGTCTGCAGGGCTGGAAGGTGTTCACTCGGAAACCCTGCACCTCCAACGCGTCCCAGATCAGGCACCAGAGGCAATATGCTGCCAGCAAGGCTGCGAACTGGGCTTGATGGGAAACCTCTTCTTCAAGCATGAGAAAAAGAAATTAAAATTTAAAAAGTCTTGCTGTGAGGAGGGTGTTTCCCACAACCAGTCTGTGCCCAGAGGGCTCCAGGAGAGGCAGGGACTATCCAGGCAGGTCCTTTGAAGTTGGGGTTTTTCCCTACAGCAGAGGCAATCACAACTTACTGCAAATGTGAGAAGCCCTGGAAATCACCTGGGCATCCCTCTGTTTCCATCCCTTCATTTTCAGGGCAGGGTCCTCAAAGCACCGCTCCTCCCCAGTGTTCCCAGTCTCACCAGCAGAGATGCTGCTGGGGCAGCTCCTGCACGGAGGTCCAGCCTCATCCCTCTCCACCAACCATCGCCTGGGTACGGCACAGCACCCTCGACTCTCGGCAAGAGGAGGAAGCCAAAACCAAAGGCATGAAGAAGGTGCCAGTCAGCAACGTGACCATGGCAGCGCTTCTCAGCCACTCGCAGAGGCTGCGGTTTAAAATTAACTCGAACGTCTGCTGCTCTTCCAACAACCAGAACAATGTTATCAGATGAGCTCTGCAGGTCTGCAGACAAACAGCCGACACAGCAAAGGTCACCGACAGGACCAGCAGCGGCATGGAAAGGGAACGGGGCCAATGCAGCCTCCACCCTTTGGTTCATTACTAAACAACGTCATCTAATTAAAGTCTTTCCTCACCTTGAGGAGAGGGCCACGAAATCAGAGGAGATGAGATCTGCTCTGCCGTGACCTTCTCGGCTCTGCCTTCCCAAAAAGGAGACTGCTGACCTACTGGGAATAAGCATGGAGTGATGGGCTGGCTTCCAGTCAACCACTCTGAAGGCAACTGGCAGGCTGCCCTGCAGGGATGCACTCCCCTTTCTGATCAATAAAGCATCTGGAGTCTCCTTGGTGCAAGGTAGAAGAGCACTGGTTCCACCTCTGGGGTCCCAGTGCCTGGCAGGGATTGGCAAAGGGGACCCAAAGGCCTTCTCTGCCCAGCAGAGCATCCTGCCACCCCATGCCTTGGCTGCACTCTTGGCACGTCCCCTTTCATTGCCGTATCACCAGCAGACAGGATGCCAACAGAGAAGTGATGCCACACACCGGCTCAGCTCACCAACAGGCAGCCTGCGAGGCCAGGCAGCTCACCACAGAGCAAAGGCAGAGGATGCTCCCCAAAGGAAGGGGACAAGCTCTCCCCACCTTTGTTTTGTGCCCAGCTTCATCCGAACCCCCCCAGGGATGCCCAGGACGGTGGCTGAGCCATCCCTGCCACACTTCCAGGTGACTCAGGATCCCAGAGGGATGCTGGGAGCACCCCAGGCATGCTGAGGGACCAGGCCAAGAGGTCCAGTTGTTAAATGCTATGGTCAGGATATGACCAGAGGTTTGGGAACACCATCATCAGCTGACTGCTAAAATCAGGAAGACAAAACAAAGAATTTCCCAACAGTCTGACTTCTATACTCCATCCCCACTCAGATGCCATGGGCCACCACCCGCAGCATGTGTTTCCTTGGTGTCTTGGCCCTCCCATTCCCTAAAGAAGGTCTGAAGGCTCCTTGGCAGCCCAAGAACCCACATGTGAGCACGGCTCAGCTGGTGCCAGGTTCCAGAGCCAGATATTTACACCAGTGAATCAGGAGGACTGGAGGGACCAGGCGCTCCCTCAAGGTTTCTGCCCCAAACAGGGGACAAACTCACTTCTCCACCCCTCCTGCCCTGAGGAGCATCTTCTCAGGACACCCCAACTTGCTCAGCCCCCCCTTGCAGCAGACCCTGCGCTCGATTCATCGGAGCAACAGGTAAAACCTCTGCTCCCTGCACATAGACTCTTCCCCCCCCTTTTACCCCACTCATCCCAGCACCACTGTGCTGTTTGTTAGCTGGTTGGACAGTCAGAGTCAGCTCCTGGGCATGATCCAAAGCAGCTTAGTCACAGGAGGGTGGTTTGTTGGTTGCATTTGGATGGCTGGCAGGTAACTCCCTCTGCGTCCTAAATCCCCACAAAATGAAGCATAATGTAAAGGAGTCACCCTGACACAAGTGAGAGGATGGCCAGGGGGGATGTGGGGCATGACCAAGGGTGCTGCAAAGGCATCAGGGCTGGTGGGACCTGCAGGTGGAGAAACACCAGAGGTGAGAGGGGTGAAGAGGAGCTCATGGCTGCTTTAGGAAGGGAAGAAGAGCAGAGTGGGGCTGGGGGGAACCAGGGAGGTGAGCAAGCATCTGCCATGGCACAGCAGGAGCGGGCAGGGTGAGGAGGGTGTGCTGGGAAATGCCATGCAAGGTTTACATTCCCCTCTGCCTGTTTACATGGAGAAAATTCCCTGCAGGGTGCGTACAGAGGCCAGGCTGCTGGAGACAAAAAAAAAAAAATAGGATGCCAGAACCCAACACATCACTGGGTCAGAGCTGCCTCTGCCTACACTAAGGTCTGAGAGAGAACCATCCATGCAGATGTCTCTCCAGGGGGGTTCCCCTCCACCAGCAGCTCTTTTGCCAACGCCAACACCAACACAGAACAGGTTTTTAAGCAAGCAGACAATGCTGCTGGGGAGGGGAGGGGAGAGGAGCTGGGGAAGGTGGCAACTGCATCCGTCAGTACCGAGACTCAGGAGCCCTTAAATTAAGTTCCAGTCTCTGCCGCGGACTTTCTAGGTGACCTTGGCCAAATGACGTAATAGCACGTGCTTTTAAGTGCTTTCACTCCTTCCCGGCTGCAGGACTCTTAAGACTATTTCTGCCTTTCTACCAAGCCTTGTCTTGCTTGTTTATTTAAGTTGTAAACTCTTCAGGGTGGGGACTACACTTACAACACCTACCAGAATAGATTTCTGATCCCAGTTGGGGCCTTTTAGCCATTATGATAATAATAACTGCAGCAACCACAGCTGCATTTACACACATCTGGTAGAGAATCCTCTAGGACTGCAGACAGGGAGGGTATTGTCCGAGAGCCACGACAGAGCTGTAATTTGCCTTCCCAGGGTGGACTTGTTCCTCATGCAGAGCAGTGGCTGCTGCCCACATCTCCCCTGAATGAAGGTGTAAGTCCTGCAGGGAGTAATTAGCATCTCACGAGCAATGGTGAAAGCAGTCAGAGAATGGCATATGCTTTAAAAAGGGGGGGGGAAATATAAATTAAAAATGAGTGTAATGGATATTGAAGACCAAGACCCCCCTGTCTGCACAGCACTGGGTGCCTGCCTGTTTCTCCAGCAGGGTGCTGAGCTAGACAGGCCAGTGCTACCATCTAATGAGATCCGTACACCGACCTTTATACTCCTTGTGATGGAGCAGAGGCAGCACTCTGGGAACCAGAACAGTTCAGCTGCTCAGCACGTCTCGCTCAAACTGCAGGGCATACATAATACAACCAATAAAACCCATTTTGCCAGTAAATCTCCAAACACTCTGCGTGAGAAGTCAATATATTTACTCCGATTTCACAGGAGGAGAAAAGGAAGCACAGGCACAAAATGGCTTTTCAATCCCAAACCTTTAACCCCTCCCTACGCTGCCATCTCATCAGCCAGGAGGACTTCTGAGCAGCCTGGCAGCCCCTGCTCAGCTCGGCCAGCTCCTGCCACCCCTCCTCAGCTGCCACCGCTGTCCTTCCGCGGGAGGCACAACTCGGTCACCACGACCTCCGAACGCATGCGGAGAGACTCACAACAGCTCTGCGAAGCAGAGGAATATCCCTGCTCGAGTTCAGACCTGAGACCGAGCCGAGCACGCTCTGGGTTGGAGGTGAGGTGGAGAAGGGCAAGAGGAAAACACAGGCTGGCAGACAGAGAGACCGACGCCGTGCCCAGAGCCGCTTACCTCTATCGTGGGGTCATACTCGTCAACGAAATGGTTCTGAATGAGCTGTATAGTCAAAGCACTCTTCCCGACACCACCAGCTCCCACCACCACCAGCTTGTATTCGGTCATCTTCCAGCCGGCCCCAGCTCAGGCCTGCCAGGAGCAGCACCACCTGCAAGGAGAAACACGGCTCTGCATTAGGAGGGGGGTTCTCACCGTCACCGCGGGCTCTGCTGAGGGGTCAGCCCCCATTTTCTGCTGGGAAAGGCAGAAATCTGCAAAGCACTGCCTCATTCCTTGGGTATTGAGCATTCCCAATGTCTCCTGCACGTCCCAGGAGCTCCCAAACGCTGCAAAGCAGAGACACAGAGCTCTGGGACCCGGGACGTTACAACACAGAGACAGCTAATTCTTCAAGGCAGAGGTGAAGCCATGCACCCCGTAAGGTTATAGTGGCCTTTTGAGTTGTTTGACCTCAGTAGGGATTGAAGCTGAGACAAGGTAAAGCCACTTGACTGCTATTCTGGGTGGCAAAGAGCTACCCCTCACTCTCTGGGGTGAAAACCAATCAAGGATGCAATGTGCTTTTAATGGAGCTTTATGAAATCGTCCATGAAATTGCCACCGCAGGGTATTCTGCTCCAGGACCACCCTGGTCTCTCAGCACAAGCTCACAGATGTACCACTCAGACAAGCCTGGCCTGGAAACAGGGAGATGGTGGGATGGCTCATGTGGCTCAAGGGCTTTCTTACCTTCTTTCCACGCAGCACACTGACTGCGCTGGGAACCTGGCCAGAGAAAATGACATTTATTTCACTCAGCCTGCCCTGTGCCTCCAGGATCCCCTGTCTGTCTTTGGCTTTTATGGTCCGATGTGCTAGGGTCTCAAACTTGAGACAGCCTCACCTAAAACCATGAAGCTTGGTCTAGAAGTACAGCAGGGAAATGCAGCATCCAGAGCTATTTAACCTAAGACCCCCTGTTAGTAATTAACACTACCTTATAACGAGCAAAATAATCCACTAAACTGAAGAGAGAACTACATTTGTCCTGTGATACGCAGCAGTCCTCCAGCCTGCCAGCCTGGATGCAAACTTCACACCTTCCCCGAGCAAGCCTCAAGAGCTGAGGGAGTGTTGCTGATAAGAAACCCGAGGCTTCAGAGGTACAGGCTGTGTAAATCCAAAGTAAACTCTAAAGTAATCCATTTAAGAGATCTGGTTTTCCAGACGTGCTCAGCACTCTCTCCAATTTGCCTTATCTCAAGCTGGTGATCCAAAATCAGCAGATAAGATTTGAAAGCCTTGGCCAACACAGTCTGTCAATGCCCGTGGGTGCAGGGAAGTCCCAGCCCACCTGTAATACGCTGCGAGCTCCGTATCTTCACCCCGAAGGCTGCGTTAAACCTCAAACCACAGGGCAGGTTTGAGTTGGTGGCACATCCACAGCCTCTGCCTGTCCTCCAGCCTCCCGCTGGGGTGGCCATCACAAAACGGATGCCAGCTACCGAAGGCCCCACAGGGGAGCAAGAGATGCCATCACAGAAGGTGCTATTTGGGAGCGACGATCAGGGTCAGGACGAGCAAGCCATACTTCTGCAGTGCCTTGTACTTTCCACAGCCCTTCAGCAAGAGAACGTTCACACCACACCCCCCCCACCTCCTCCCTTAAATTTCTGCTCCAGCTCCACCAAGAAAGAGGAACCTTAACTCAGGAAGATTACAAAACCCTGAAGGTTTGAAGAGAAATCCACCCACCCTGCCCACTGAGAGTCACCCCAGGGTCAGATACTCCTCCACAGCCGAGCTCGAGGGAAGCCACCAAAACACAGCGGGGAGACAGGCTCATGGTTCCCCTGGGCAGCCCCCCAGCATCACTGCACGGGGATTAGATCCCCCCAGACAGTTACATCCCTCCACCCCCTCCCCGGGCTCAGCAGCCCCGCTCCCAAAACCCTGGGAGCTGGTACAAACCGTGCCGGCAAAGGCCGCTCCAGAGCCAGGCTGCATCTGCTAACGCAGCAAAGAGCCAACGGAAGCCAGAACTTTCCGCCTTCAATCCCCACCTGACCACAACCTTAAACCACACTGGTGGTTCCCCCTCGAGCTGGGAGCGGTCAGACACGACCACATCTCACCACAGCCCCTGTCCCAGCTGCTGCTGCGGTAGTGGGAAGGCGAAAGAAGCCCAGGCCCTTCTCACCATCCAGGATCCTGAAGGACGATGAAGGATGGGGTGCAACCAGAGCACGAACACGATGCCAAGTAGGACCTCTGGCTGCCGTGCCCTCTGGCTGCTGTGCCCTTCTCCACTGGTGGAGAAGCTGAAGGTCATTAAACACGCTGGAGAAGCAATGATAGCGAGGGAAATGAGGTGCAAAAAAACATGATACCCCAGGTCTGTACCTAATCTGCTTCCCAGGAGAGTCTGGTGTGCCTCTGCCCTGGCAGCCGAGGAAGAGGTGCAGGTTGAAAGCACGGCTGCAGGAGACAAGCTAAGCGATCGCACCAATTGAGCAGGTGCAGGTTGCTCGGCTCCATTAACACACGACCTCACACGTAGGAGCTTCTCACATACACTGCTCCTCAGGGGACAAAGGAGGTCCCCACCCCAGGCTTCTCATCTCTCCTGGATGAGAAGAGATAATTACCATGGAACGGAGGGCTGAGGAGCAAACGCTGCCTGAGCATCTCCACGGACACTGCCGGCCAACACCATCCCCTAGCTCCCATCACGCTCTCAGCTCCCCAGCACAGGAAGAGTGCACGCAGGTTTCGACGTAGGGGTGGCTGTTCCTCAATGCCACACGAGCATCACCACCACCACCACCACCACACGTGGGCTGGTTGAAGGAACAGTTGTCCCAGAGCCAGTGTTTCTGGCTCCCCAAAAAACCAGAGGCAGGCAAGAGAGACGTGGGGCTCCTGCCAGGGAGATGGTAACAGACACCCCAAGGTTTCGCGCTCGGTCTGGGGACACAACGGGCAGAGGTTCACAGTTTGTCAGTTGGTGTGAAAGCTTCTCCTGACGAGAGGGTTTCCAGAGGAGGCTAAACAAGAGTTTCTGTTTCTCAGCAGCTAATGCAGAGCCCAGACAGAGCTGACCACAAAATAGCAAAGGGAAACGGAGAAGTGCAGTCTCTCAGTCCCACACTGGGCTGGAACAACCCTTCTTCCACCCTCTGCAAGCTCTTCAAGATCTGAAAGCCTGACCCAGGTCACCGTCTGGTGCTTTCCCTGCCTATCCAAGTTTATCACCTCCGCAGCACTCAACCGTCTCAGCCCTCAGAAGCCTGGCAGGGCTGGTGACCAAAGCATCGACCGCAGCGAGGAGGAGGAGGAGGAAGAGGAGGAGGAGGACAGCCGTTTGGGAAGAGCAGGGCTGGGATCCGCATGCCAAGCCAACAGTCCCAGTGCGGAGCTGGAGCTGCTGCTTCTCTGTTTCCTGACCTCGTGGATTTTCTCCTGTAGCGAGAGGGCTCCTGGCTCCCATTCAAAGCTGTCTAGGAAAGCCTCGCCGAGCTCTTCCGCCTGGCAGCAGCAGCTGCTCCCAGCCCGGTAGCCGGAGCCATGCGGCTCCAGCAAACAAGAAACATCTGCCAGGCTTGTACAGGAAGCCAGGAGAGCAAGCGCCCAGCCCCGGTGGGCACCAGCACCCTACCTTAGTCATACAGAGGGGGGTTGAACGTGTCAGTGAGGGCAGAAGGCACAGTCTTCGTGTTGTCCCCTGCCAGCACCCGCTGGGCAACGTGGAGGCTTTGCCCGCAGAAACGAGGACTGAGAGGCTTGGTGCAGACCTAAAGCAGGTGTAGGCATCCAGTTGTAGGCACTGAGGTTACAGGTGAAACCCAGAGGCCCAGCTGTTGTCCTACAAAGAACAACCTGACCTTCTTCCCAGTCCCTCTTCTCCAGCACAGAGTTCCGTTTGCAGAGGCGGTCTGGGGGACCTGGCTGTGAAAACTCCAGAAACTCACTCAGCAGAAGCAGAGGTGAGAACTCAAGGGGCTTGGCCCCACTGGTACCTCCAATGGTGATGACACCACTGGGGTTTCAAGAAAAGCTCAGGTGCTTTTTGCAAGCAAAAGGGATTTGCAGTGGGTTTCCAGCTTTCTCTGTGTGCTCCCTTTCCTCCCATTGCCTTGTTTCTCCTCCAGGATGGACACCAAGCCAACTAAACAAGCCAGGAGACAGATGTTTTTTCACAGCACCACCATCCTCAGGCCAGTCACGGCACAAGTTCTACCACAGTGCATTACTGAATGTTCACCCTTTACCTGTCCATCAGGAGTCTCTGCACGTAAAGGCATCAGAAGGCTGGTTCCCTTCTCCAAATCTCCTGGACACGTCTCCGATGGGGCACCCTTTCCTCCCAAAGCTCTGTCCACAGGAACCGAGAAGCCCTCAGACCACAAATGCTGCAAGTCCAGCAGGCTGGCAAGCCTGGGATCCTACGAGGCAATTCCAGAACACTGACACGGCAAACCCTGCTGGCTCACCCCGCTGACTGCCCAGGCTCCTCCAGTTGCTCGTGTGCAGGACCATCACCAGTGTCACAACCCACAGCCCCCAGTGGGCCTGAAGGAACCTCTCCAGTGGCTTGAAATGCCACTTTTCACTGAAGGGGCAAAACACTGATGCTCTCTGTGGCCTGCAAGAGGTGAGGGCAACAAGGCTGGCAAGCTGATGCTGTTATGAATTGCAGCCTATCCAGAGCTTCGTTTTCATTTACTTGGTGGGTTTTTAAATTAACCAATGGGCTGCAAATCGAACCCAGCGTTGCTTGGTGTTGGCTCGCTGGCTGCATACCCACAGAACTCAGACAACGCAGCCCACTGACAAATAAAGAGAGAGGGATGCCAAAGATGGAATAAAAGATGCAAATGCTGGCCCTCCTTTCGAGAAATGACTTGGAGATAATAAATGTCTTCTCTTTGCGGGGGAAAATAAAGAGAAAAGAAAGAAAAAGCTGAAGAGGAACAGAATGGCTTCTTCCATGCTCTGCAAGCTCTTCAAGACCTAAAGAAGAGGCAGGGCACAACATTTTTTGTGCCAGAGGAAAAAAGAAAAGGGGTAAGGAATGACATCATGTGGGAGGCTCAGAACACAGGCACACACACATTCAAGGAGAAACCTGGGAAGAAGACTAGCAGGAAGCCGCGGGCAGGTTCGAGGAGCAGGCAGGTCTGGCAGAGAGGGCTCGCCTCTCTCCCCACAGCAGCCATGGACATGTCCCAGCAGCGAGGTGCAAGCCGTGGCTTTGCACAAGGTCTGGAACAGGCACCACCGAGCCCAGCCCTTGCACAGTTGCCAGTTGAAGCACCTCTGGCAACGCAAGCCCTCTGCCAGAGACTACCCAGCCACAAAGGGCTTGGGAAGTCCCTGCTCATCTTCCCTCTCCAGAAGAGATGGAAGGATAAAGGGAAACAAGATCGCACCATCCTCACCACAGCTGCCACCCATTTTCTGTTCCCTGGGTCCTGCTTCAGCTACCTGACAGTTGAGTAAAAGGCTGTCACCAGTAAGTGGGTCCTGCTACACCATCCCTGCTTTCCCTCTCAAGTAATTAATATTCTCAATAAAGTTCTCTGTTGCCAGTTTATTCTTAAGAGAAATGACTGGTGGACAGCTCTGCCTACCCGACCCAAACCAGCAAACAACTTGTACAAGTGAGGAATGCAGTAAATCCAAAGAAGAAATCAAGAGCTTTCCCACTGGGTGAAGGAGCTGCCCCCCACCCCCAGCCAACAGAGACCACCAAAATCATTGTACTCCTAAAAAGATGAGCAGCCCCCATAACTCAGGAGCTTATAAACCAGGACAGCTCCTGCCCACGTCTCCAGCATCACGCACGTGCACGGGGGCAGCACGCCCATGGGAAACTCTGTGAAGGTGCTGGGACGTGCTCACAAATCAGCAGGATCTTCACCTCCCACCATCACCACTCTGCCCCTCTCCCTGAAGGCAAGGAGCCCATCCCATCATAGTCTCTGCAGAAGAGCTAGTCTTCCAAAGTAACTAACACAAACCCTTGGAAAAGCACCAGCAGATGGGAGAGACCAACTGGGCTGGCACTCAAGTCACTAGCTAAAACCACCAGTTGTCCACATCTGGCAGGGCCAGCAGTCTGAAGAAGTCAAAGCCACTGTTTAAATTACGCCCATGATTTACGATCTAAGACTTAAGTGCTGCTTGAGACCCTAGATGAGGAAGAGTAAGGGAAGAGGAGACAGGAGCTTCGTCTGAAAGCCTGGTAAAGGTGGATGCAGGAAGGCAGGAACACACCATGAAGCAGGCTGGGACAACGGGAGGCAATTAAAATAAAAACCTGAGCTCTTTTCTTGCAGTCAGGACTTAGGACCTAGCACCGAGTCTGCCAATGCGTGTGGGAAAGCGCTGAGAGGGAAGAAAAGCTCCCGCTGCAGAAGCCTGGAACTGCCAGGGCTCCTCCGCTTTCATCTCCTCTCCAGCCTCCCCGGGCTGAGCAGGTGGCTCAGAGGAGCCGCTTCCCCGCCTGGGCTGGCAGCTCTCCACCCGCCCTGGCAAAGAGGCTTCTCCCAGCCCTCCTCAGAAAAACAAAAGCAGAATATACCCCGTGCAACAGAGAGGCCGAGCTCAGGAGAAGAAGAGGCAGCTTTTAACCTTTGTCTGCGTTAAAATCCCATCTGTAAACATAAACGGGGTGGGTGAAAGGCAGGGTGATGCACCTTGAGCGCACAAAGAGCTGGACGGGCACCCAGGAAGGTTTAAAAGAGGGCCCAGATCACAGGCACTAATAACTCTAACGGCTCCGATGCGTGGTAGGCAACCACAAACCCAGGCTCTGAGCAATCTCGAGACTCGGTACCAAACTGTATTGATTTTCCCACAAGATATAAGTAGGATGAAGTAGAAGCTTGGACCAGACGAGCACGTAGTGCCAGGGTAAGTGGATCTCTGTAATTACAGCTATTAACAGGGACAGAGAACGTCAGGCTTTGTGCCAGATGCTGCCCAGTAATGGGGTGGCATTACAAGAGATGCTGTCTCCAGACTAGTTTCCTAAGGTGCCTGATGTCTTCTGCCCAGTGGTCCTGGTGACAAACTGTCAGGGAAAGGTACAGCTTCTCCTGGGACCCACCAGCCCTGCCATCAAGCTACGGGCAGGTTGCAGTCACCTGGCTCTGCTGCAACGGCGTGAGAAAGAACAAACTCGGATCTCACCACCGAGCTGCAAGAGATGGAGCAGCCAGAGCTAGAGCTGGGGCTGGTAGCCATGCAAGAGCAGAAACACTGTCCTCCTGTACAGACAGGCCAAGGGGATGCGAACAAGCCAAGGGACCGGCCCAGAATTGTCCATGGGTGGTAAAGCTGGGAACTAAATTCAGGCAATGTAACTTCCCATCTGGAGTCTTCACATGAGAGAAAAAGCTTCCAGTACAGGTTCTGGATGGGAAAGCTGTTGGTCTCCTGCTGGGCCTTTGTGTTGGGCTGTCAGAGCTGGCAGCTGCCCCCGGCCCAGCCTCCCTGGGCAGAGATGACTGGGCAGACAGGGCACAGCAAGCGGGAAAGCCCGGAGTGCTGTAAGATGGGCCCAGCTCTCCAATTATCCTAATGAAATCACAACTGGGTCACGGGCGCAGGCAGCCGGAGCAGGCAGATGCCCTGATGCACGGATAAGCAACTGGAGATGCAGGTAGGGCTGGGAGCAGAGAGGCAGGCTGAGCACTGCTGCCATCTTCCCCACGAGGAAAGGGGAAGCCACTGGTATAAGCTGGCCCTGTACATCACTTCAGAAAAGGGCCAGGCCCAACCCAAGTTTGACCGAGGACAAAAAATTCCATACCCTATAGTGAAGAAGTGCATCCCTATAAGATTGCCATTCTCCTTTCCCTCTCCATCCTTCCCTGCTCCTCCCAAACCACTGCTGACAGGGAAAAAGTAGGAAGCTGGTTTCAGGAAACGCATCCAAGCCGTTTTCACCGAGAAGAATTTGCAATGGAAATAGGGTCTGGCTGTTCAGCTTCCTGCTCGCTTTAAATCCTGACACAGGTATTTTTACAGAAAAAAAACAGATAAGGAAACAGGGCATTGCAGCTGGGAATTTTCAAAAATTGCTTTGATAATGCCTTTATTTTTTAATCTTTTTTTCCTTTTAACATTTAATGGATAAGAAACTTTTTAAAAGGACAGGTTTGGGAGCAAAATAGTATCATATAAGAATGCTGGTGAGCTGTGGTCTCCAGGAACATGCAGCACACCTCCTGTCACACTACAGTGATGAGATCCAGTGAGCCAGTGGCACTGGGATCTGGTGGAAAGAGGTGGAAACTGCTCATCAGCAGCAGAAAAGCAGACAAATGAGTATCTTGGGAGAGCAGGAGTCCTGTCTGCTCCTGCCCACACATCACTCACCTTCCGGAGGGCTAACCAGCCCCACGGAGAAATAGGGTGCTCTCATCTGGGGATAGCTCAAGTGCCCCTAGAAGGAGAAGGAACACAGAGGAGGAGTGAGAGGGATCCCTCTCTGCAGGGACAGCAGCTCTGGCTGGGCTGGAACAGGCGTATCTTGGGGATCCCTTTGGTTAGTACCAACTTGGCTCCCCCAGCTTCCTTGCACAGCACCTAGGGTCTTGGACTGGAAGGGGAAAAGAAGAGTCAACCTCCATCCATCTTCTCTCATGTGTCACGTACTACAGGCTGCTGATCACATCTCCTCCAAAGTTCTACCTTTTCCAGGGAAAGGTTGTACAACAGCTCTTTTTGCCCCTTGTCTCTCAAGATGGGGGGGTAGAGCAGCAGAGGTGCAGTACTGTCATCTCCGCAGGGTAGCTGTGGCTGGGAGACAGTCCATCTTGACACGAGGGACGAAGACTCGAGTTCCCTTCTCGCCTTTCCATTCCCAATGGGACACTGATAAAAAGCTGCTCGTACAGTTCGTTCCGAGACAGAGCTCAAAGAAACAGCTTAAGTGACCCCAAACAGCCAAAGTCAGATACTTCCAGAGAGTCTCCTTTATTAGCGAGGCATTTCATTTAGGAGATCAAATATAACGATCACCCTTCCACACTCCTTCAGCCTTTGCAGCTCCTCTGCAGGCACGCATCCCCACTAGCAGAGAGGGGATGAAGGGGAAGGAGGCACCAAAATCTCACCTGCAGGGTTTGCTTCAGCAGATCTGGGCTAAGGACTTGAGGAAAATGCCTTAGAAAAGCAAGAGATGGGGCACTTCAGGAAGCCAGCGACACTGGGGGCAGCAGGAAGAGGAGATAAAAGGAAATGAGCAGGCACCTGCTGGTGGGACCCCATGGCTGCTCTCCTTCCCCCTGGGACACATTATTAGCCAGGTGACACCATGCTATCACCTGCATGAATACACATCAGCCATGGTGCACATTCAGGGGCACGCTGCCGATTTACGGACCTGGCAACCACAGCACCAGCCAGCTGCAGCCTAGAGGGATGGGGACAGCAAGCACGGCTGGCACAGAGCTCTGGAGAAGATCTCCAAACCCAGCCCTCCAACAGCCAAGGATTTCCCCAAGGAATTCATTGGGACCAGCTCTGAAGCCAGGCAGAGCTGACCAGAGCACCGCGTGAGCAATACCTGAGCAACCATCGCACGATGCTGACAGGAGTGGGAAGGTCCAAAAGTTAAGACACGAGATACAGGTTTGGATCAGCCGACTTTGCTAAATTTGGGTCCTGGATTAGCCAAACCTCGCTCTGCTGCTAATGGTGCATCTCAGCCCCATTTGGTTTGTTAACGTGAGGCTCGTGTCCCCTCCCTCTGCAGCAGTCTGGATCGCAAAAAAAATAAATCCAAGCAATGTTGCCACGGGTGGGTTATTTAAATGCATCACTGTCACAGCACCAACCCGCTCCAAGGGGGACAACACGCAGACATCACAGCTCTCCAGACTGAAAAGGGAGAAATCTCTCTCTCTCGGCTCTGGAGGGACAGGGGACACTGCACAAGGGCTCATCCTGCCTGTCTTGTGAGTGCAGATGCAGAAGACGAGTTCCTTCAACTCCGAGCAGGCTCCACGCGCGCTCACGTAGCCCACCCCGGGAACACGTGATGCAGGAGAGCAAGGAAATGGGAACTCCACCCTGCAATGAGGAACCCACAGCAATCCAGTCACTCACTGATGGTCACACAGGAAGCTTCCAGTAAAGCTGGGCGTTTCTGCTCCCCCACCTTTGAGCTTTTACCACAAGACTGTGCTTCTCATCAATGGCTGCAGTTGATTAGGCAGGGGACAGGAGCACAACACCTACTCCATCACTTCTGTCACAGGATCTGCTGGCAGACCCACACCATCAACTGAAGCAGGGCAGGGGGGGGCTTCCTTCTAGAGGTTCCTTGGGAGCCTGCAGCAACAAGGACACACAGGATTTGGGTGGGCTCACAGCCAGCATCCACAGGCACACCAGAGCTGAAAAGAAACCGCAGAGAAGCGAGACAACAAACCTGTGTGAGATGTGGCTCCACCTCAACACTGAGACCTGACAAGCTGATTAGCAAACAGGCAAAACCTCTGAGAGCAGCAGAGAGGTTGAGGTCCATCTGATAATGCCTAAAGGTTAGGTGTACCTACATCATCATGAAATCCCTCAACCTATTCCCAGTCCCTCAGGACATTCCTGGTACAGGCAATGAGTAGGTCTAGATCCGCCCTTGGTGCTGCACTTGATGTGGCCATGAAGCTCCAGAGACCCTGCCCTACCTCTTGGACTCAGCTTAGGTGTTCCTCTACACAGATCAATGACTGATGGAGAAGAGGGCAACACAGGGCTCTCATCTTCACTTGGACCAGCATGACAGCACCGGCAAGTCCTCCAGTCCCATTAATCACAACTGCTTGTCTGGAAGAGGCATGGATAGGAAGCATGCTGTACCCTGAGCTTCAGGGATGACAACTCCCCGTGGAACAGAGAGCCAGTGTTTATGAAGTGAACGGATCAAAAGATACAAGGGAGCTTGGACATGAGATCCCAACTGCAACCAGAAAGAAGACAACCTTCAAGTCTTTAGAGCGTCTTCAGTAGGAGAAGCGGAGAAGTCAGGCAGAGACCAGCACCTGCCCATGGTTGATACCACCCTGGCCCGTACCTGGTGACCAGATGCAGCTGGTGCTTACACCACCCCCAGACAGGATTTCACCCCCATTCTCCTGCATCTGGTTTCTCCTGAGAGTACGCGAAGAAAGAGACAACACAAAGCACAGCCCAAAGCGTCTGCAGGATCAGCTGGAAAAGTCCCAGCTTGAGGAGAGTAAAACAGGGCAACGTGAGCTTGTAGGTGCCCTTCGAGGCGTAACGGAACTTCCTTAGGCAGGGTGAGCGACAGCTGGGCACCAAAGGGGTTTGGGACAGTCTCACATAGCCCAAAAGTTTCTTTTCTTCTTTCCAGTAGAAACCACCTTTGGTCCCAGAGCAGGGTGTCATCCTGCCAGATGATCTCAAACAAGAAGGGATGCTCCTACACCAAAGTTTCCACTTCGGACAATTTCTGTCTTTAGCTCTGGTTGTCCCTGCTGCCCATAGACACTCAAACCTTTATCTTCTGAAGCCACCGACCGGAATCCCAAAGACCTGGTCCCCAGGCTATAAACATCCCTTCTTTTTACCAGGGGTGCATATATATATACGCGGCTTCCCATTTTCTTTCCTGGTGTCCCACCATCTCCCAGTAGCCTCTACAACTTTCCAACCCTGCTGCCCCAGCACACCTTTGCAATGCTGGGGAAACACAGGCTGCAGAGATGTTGAAAAAGGAAACACAGCGGCGGTCACTGGATTTAGGTTTAGGACAGTCCAAGCTGAGGAGTCGGAACTAAACACCCAAGTACCAAACCTGAGATCTGCCCTCAAAGGATCACCTTAAGGACTGGGTAAAAACTAGAGTCCCTGCAGTGAAGACACTAAAGCCAAGACAGTCAACCCTGGTTGAGGAGTTTGCTTGGTCTATTTTAATTTTCAGTCCTAGCCCACTTGAAGCACTTATCCCTCCCAGCATCAGGTAGAATGACATCTCCTGGGAAAATATACCTTCATTCAGGCAGAGAGGCACAGAGGGTGCCTAGAGAGCAGCTATAAAAGTCTGCAATCATGAAGCAGAAGGCAGGAGGTGGCTGGCTTGTCTCCTCCTCCCTGGAGATCTGGCTGCCGTGAGGAATTGCACTGGGAGCTGGTGGGCCCTGGGACAAGGAACGCGCTCCTGGGATCAGCAGATGAGTGTCTTCCCCGGATCCTCTGCTAAGCAGCACAAAGCATCTCCTCCTGTCCCCTCCCCCCAGCTCCTAAGGACACACAGGAGCTTCCCTAAGGAGTTGCAGCAAGGAGGGTGACAAAAACAAGCCTGCAGTTGTCACCCGGTGCCTGTGGGTTCGCCCATCCCAGCAGAGGGGCAGGCCTGGGGACCTCCGGGGAGGAAGGGCTGCAGCAGAGATCAAGCTGACTCACGGCTCCTTGGCTTTGGTTTAAAATAGAAGAAATACATAAAACCAAACCAAACCAAACCCCAACCTGCCTTCAACCCAAGCATCACCCTTCAATCCTCCAGCGTACGCTAACACAACTTCGCTATCTGAGCTAAAACGTGTTATATTTTCTGTATGTTATTAGATTGGGGAGATCCTGCTCTCAACAACTCCCTGACAGGAGGCTGGAGCCAGAGGGTGTTGGTCTCTTCTCCCAAGGAAGAAGTGAGAGAACAAGAGGAAACGGACCCAAGTTGCACCAGGGGAGGTTTAGGTTGGAAATTAGAAAGAATTGCTTCCTCTCAAGGGTTGTCCAGGCCTGTCCCAGGCTGCCCAGGGCAGTGGTGGAGTCCCCAGCCCTGGAGGGGTTTCAAAGCCGTGTTAATGTGGTGCTGAGGGACATGGGTTAGTGGTGGGCTTGCAGTGCTGCGTCAGTGGCTGGGCTTGATGACCTTAAAAGTTTCTTCCAACCAAACCAATTCTGTGATGTGCACCAGAAGACCACAGTCTACATGCTCACTCAGACCAGTGGCTGTGTCCCTTTCCACATCTTCAGGCTTCTGTCTGCAACCACAAATGTGAATTGTAACAGCTCCAAAGTCACTCCTCAAGCAGTAGGAGCCTGGTCCTGCGTGGTCTGCGCTTCCCCTCCCGTTCTGCTCACCCCCATCCACAGAATTCATCCATGGTGCCTTTGCTGATCGTTCAATACTTGCAGGAGTGCTTGAATAATGCTAAATGTCACACAGCTCTCTGGGTTGGTTTTACCTTCACCCCAGTGGTCAGGAAAAAGCAAGCAAGAGAACGGCGAGGTGATGTGAACCAGCACTGGTAAAGAGGATCCAGTCTCAGATGATGCAAGCTGCCTGGCTCTTGTCACGACATGATCCATCTTGTGAGCTTCGAGTTGGACTCAGAAATTACTCAAAAGATATGGAAATGATCTCCCTGAGGAAACAGTCACTAGGAACAACTACAGAAGGTCTTCACTTTTGAACATGCATCTCTTTCACAGTTTTGGTGGTTTGAGTTTGTTTTTTTCTTAAAGGGAGCAGAGAACCATCAAAGTGTCTGTGGTCAGGGGCTCTACTCCACGGGTCCATTTCTCCTCAAAGCCTTGGTAGGACAAGGGTCCTTCCTTAGAAGAATAAATTCAGAGGTTAAACTTGAACTCTGACTTCTTACATTTTTGCCAGCACTGTGAGATGTCAAATGTGGACATGAGCTTTCACGGCAGCCTGGCAGAGACACAAGCCACCGGTGAAGCTTTGGAAAGGGGTAATGTGCTGGCAAAGCTTCATCTGACAGCAGCAGAGCTCTCCAGGGCTGCTTCTCAGGGCTCCTAAGGCAGTTTCTCATTCTTGGACACCATTCACACCTAATTGGAAATAATCTGTTCCTTGATTTGCCTCTTAGAATACTCTTATTATCAGAAAGCATCTCCCTGATGACCACATGCGAGGACCCTACAATGAACCTTCAAGGCCCCAAGTGCAGTGTAGTGTGCATGGTTCCTACATAGCTTTCAGTGTTCCAACCCCAGAACTCCAGCTGAAGGAATGAAAGGAAATAAAAAATAAATAAACAAATGATTGCAAAAAGCTTTCTTAAAAACAGAAAAAGCGCACAGAAAGGGGCTGATCAGGGTCTAGGAGCTGGACTCAAAACCCTACTAATCGTAAGTATTTTAGCACCTTATGTAATGCTTTTTGTCTTTCACCTCTCATGAGTCAGAGAAGGTCTAAGAAATGAAAAGTGTATTTGAAGTCAGTATTTCTTACCCACAAAGCAGCTGTTCCAAGGGGTGGCTGCCCCTCCACATGCTTTATCAGCCCCCACTTCCACAGTTCTGATCAAACTCAGGACATGCCATGCCAGCTCAAACACGAAATCTGACTTAAGCTAACAGTCAAAACCCTGATCAGATACAAAAATTCATGTAGTTGGCCTTTTTTCTCCCCCGCCAAAGGACCTGCACATGGCTGCGAGGTCTGAAGATGACACCAACATGATCAGATGTGTTCAGCCTGGAAAAAAGAAGACTCCGAGGAGACTTTACTGGGGCCTTCCACTGTCTAAAGGGGAGCTACAAGAAAGCTGGAGATGGTCGTTCTACAAGGGCTTGCACTGACAAGATGAGGGGTAATGGCTTCAAACTGGGAGAAGGGAATGAGGAATGAAGGAATGAGGAAATGAGGAAGAAGTTCTTCCCTCAGAGTTCCTCTGGAAATCCTCTGGTGAGACCCCAGAACAGGTTGCCCAGGGAAGCTGTGGATGCTCCAGCACTGGATGTGATGTGTGGCTGGATGAGGCTTTGAGCAACCCAATTTAGTGGGAGGTGTCCCTGCCCATGGCAGAGGAGTTGGAACAAGATGATCTTTAAGGTCCCTTCCAACCCAAGCCATCCTGTGACTCTCTGCAGCGTGCTCTCCAGGTCTAAATCTAGTTTAAGATTACTTTTGGGTTTTTTTTGAACCTGCACTAAAATGGAGGGAATTTACCCTCCAAAGGAGCCAGTTCTCCTAGATTAGCTCGGAAGAGAACGCACACGAATATCTCGATGGGCTGTGCGGGTGCCTGGCGCAGCTGTGACACGTGCACTCACACAGCCCTCTCCAGAGAACGCTGCCTTGGCTGAACCAGGAGGAGAAAAGCTATTTATTCACCGCACAACAGATTCGGATTCCTCCGACAACATCCCCTGGTGTCAACTATGCTGTTCTCGCACGACCTGTGTGATGACACGGAGCAGCAAGGGAGCTCTACCATTTCTCAGAGCAGGGAATACTTTAGTGGTTCTCTGCTCCCTTTAAGATAAAACCCAACCCCAACAAAAACCAGAACAACCCAAACTGCGAGAGAGCTGCGTGTTCAAAAGCAAAGACCTTCTGTAGTTGTTCCTAGCGACTGTTTCCTCAGGGGGATCATTTCCATACCTTATGAGTAATTTCTGAGTCCCACTCGAAGCTCCCAGGGTGGGGATGGAGCAGGGAAGGAGGACCGTGCCGCTCGGCTGGGCTGGCACCCACGGCAACCGGACCTGGCTCGCAGACTACTTATTTCCTCACCCATGGCAGCCTCATGGCCAGTGGACAAAAGCTCCCACCCCTCCAAAGCAGAATTTGCAGTGACACGTTGCTTCTTAAGGGGGGGGGAATAACCCAAAACAAACCACAACTGGCTCCTTTCAAAGTAGCCAGCTGGTGAGGAACAACAAAAGGGAGAGGGGAGGGAAAAAAACCCCACATGGCACCACTTCCTCCTCTTTCTCTCATGCAGAGTTGAGAAGTTTCTATTAATCGCAAGCTTATATTAATTGCAAAGCATGAGAATTTGAACAAACGCCCTCCTTGGGCAACCGGGGCCAACCTCAGGAAAATATTTGCATGTGCGAGTTGTGCAAGCAGCAAAATATCAACGCAGATAAGGCAGGGACCTTCCGCGAGGCTCTACAGAGACACGCTGGCAGCTCTGCGATGCTGACTCAGGCTAAGACAAGTTGCTTTAATTTTCTCTCCCTCGCTCTCGCCTTCACCGGGGAAATCACAGCAGCCGGCTGCACGCCCGCTCCGAAGCTGCTTGATGGCATTTGCAGAGCTGAACCAGAAACTGAAGCAGTCTCTGGTGGAGTGCGGGAGGGAATGGGGCTTCCCTGAGATGGGAGCAGTTTGCCCGCCCCAAAGGTAAAATCTTACCAAAGGTTAGCTCAGCCCTGGGTATGAGATGCAGCTTGGTTGTGTTACACCATTTCCCTCACCAGAGGCTGGATACAGCCTTAGAATCACGGAACGCCTTGGGTTGGAAGGGATCTCCAAAGGCCATCCCCCCTGTAATGAGTAGGGACATCAGCAACTACAGCAGCTTGCTCAGAGCCTCATCAAGCGCGACCTGGAATGTCTCCAGGGATGGGGCCTCCACCACTTGCCTGGGCTACCTGTTCCAGGGTTCCACCAGAGCTTCTTCCTAATGTCCCATCTCAATCTACCCTGCTCCAGTTTAAAGCCAGTGCCCCTCATCCTATTGCTACCTGCCCTGGGAAACAGGCCCTCCCCAGCTTTCCTGTAGCCCCCCTTCAGATACTGGAAGGTTGCTCCCTGGAGCCCTCCTTCTTGCCCACCTAGATTGAGTTACACATATATGTTATTAGGAAAGTTAGTTATGAAGGTCACGCAGTTCTAAAACCCTCATGAAAGAGACTGATGGATTCTGTTTCCTCCCACCAGCTTACACGTGCCTGTTCAGCCAGGAGGGCAAACAGGCAAGCGATGCCGCTGCGCATCGCCCGGAGACCTGTGGACTGTTGGCTCGGCAGCAAGAGTACTGTTGGTGGCAAAAACTAACCAGGAGAAAGAGCTGTTTTGCCAGAGCTAACGTCCCTCTCTGCCTGACCTGCTTCTGCCACATGGAAAGAGTAAAAGAAGGAGTCACGTTGGGTGAGCAGGCAGAAGGGGCAGGCACAAGTTCGCTGTTCAGTGCCACCGACAATGCACTTGGTGACCAGGCAAGAGGCTACGGGCAGCAGAAACACCGAGAAACTTCAAGGAGCCAGCGCTGTACCAGACACCTCTCTGCTGGGATGGTCTTCAGACACGGATGCTATTTACCAAAGTTCAGAGGGGAAGGACACCAAGGAAAGTATCAGAGCGCAACGTGCGCTGCGGGTCTTAACTATGAGGCTCTGACATGCCTTCTCTCCACGATTAAAAGCCTCCTGAAGGTTTTCATACACTCTCCTTCACCCTCTGTCTCCTAGAAGCATGAGCTGGAAAGTAGAAAAGCTTGTGGTGGACACATGTAGCTGAAAAAGAGAGCAGGGAAAGATCAGATGCATGATGAAGCGAGGAAAATCACAGAATCATAGAATGTTAGGGATTGGAAGGGACCTGTGAAGATCATCTAGTCTAACCCCCTGCTAAAGCAGGACTAAATACACTATATTATGGAATATAAGGGTTTGGGTCGTTAGCTTTTTCTGTAGCATGGTTCACGTGCTTCCCACCTCGGGTCTGCTGCAAATTTTTCCCCCCTAATAAATTCCCTGCTATTGCAAAGTTTGAAGTAACCATAGCACACACACAGAAGACTTCCAGAGATTCTCCAGAGCTGACCACCATTTTACAGGTGTCTGAACTGATGGGAATTACAGCACAAGTTTCAGTAGCAAAAACGTGGGGTACAAAACCACCTCCGATCTTCTTCGGGGCCCTGGGATTTACTGCTGACTCCAGAGGCACGAGGCAGAGAGTGAAGCTGCACCCAGCTGCCAGCACAGGGACTCGGAGGCTGCATCCGAGCTCTGCAGGCTCTTGCCACGGACAGGTTTCTTTTGCTCCCGAAACGCCCAGTGCATTGCATTTCTGCCACCGGGCTAATTCTTCCCCAGCAGAAGGCATGATGGAACAAGCGCTTCCCATCAAAGGGGAAAAGTCAGCCAGTCAAGAAAATCCTCCCCAGGCTACCAGGCTTTATTCCTTCCAGTCAACTCAGCTTTGTTTTTCCAGTTCTTTCAAGAACAGCTCTGGGGCTTCTCCAACCTGCTCCCTGTGGACCCCGCCAGAGTACTCAGAGCAACCACGAAGATTCAGATCAAGTGGGTTACAGAACTACAGAAACTGTCTCCATCACCCCCAGAGCCCCATTTTATGGCATTTAACAGCACCCGAGTGTTCAGAAAAAGCTTTTTTCCCCCCTAACAGAACAGGGGCTGGCCACCTAGCCTGGAACACCCTTGTAGAGGCACTGCAGGCCTCCTTAATCTACAATCTGAGACCCTCATGCCCTTGCCTCAGCTCCAGATTTAGAGGTCTCATGTCTTCTCCCACTGCAATATAACAGGACTGCTGTTTGGGCACGCACATAAGGTCAGGAGCTCCTGAGAAGTATCCGAGTAACCCCTGACCTGTGCTGGCAGCTGCTTGGTCTCAGTATGAAAGGATGAAACAGGGACAAAACTGCCCCATTCCTACCTATGCTTTATGCCTTCACTTGGTGAAAATGTCCCTTGGTGCAGAGCTGGGATGGCTTGGAGCTCTGTCCTAGTGCCTTTGCTAGGAGCACCTCTGAGAGATGTTTAATTCCATCTTCCAGTTGCTGTCTGGATGATGCTCCTCCAGCTATTGGCCAGCAAGGAACCAAAACGAAGGGTAGCTTCTTGAGCAAAGGAAGAAGCATCAGTTTACCAAATGAGACAGCACACAGCTAAGACAAGGACAGGCTACATTCAGTGCTGTCTGGCTTCTTTTTGTGCTAACCCAGCCTGCTCAATGTAGCTACTCAAGGTGGGATTCATCTTTCACGACATGGATGTCTCCATGAAAGCCCATCATTCAGAGTCTCTTTATCATCAGTGAGAAGAGACAGGCACCGTCTGTCTGATCTGTTTCAGATACCTGTCTGCATTAGGATGCAATGGAAGTGCTTGTTTCCTTCACTGCCTTCATAGGGGGGCTGCAAGTAAGCAGCTGGGATGTTAGATGTCAACATCTGGACAGGTGAACCACACCCTGACATTTCCCAACTTGCACCGAGTCCCTTTTTGAAGAGTTTAAGAGGTATCTCACACTGCACCCAACATGAAAGTACTTCCAGTCCCCAAAGATAACATTACACTTCAAGTGGTAGAGGAGGGGCCCATGCCCTGAAGCATCTACCACCAAGAAAACTTCACAATAACTTCATTTCTCTGTACTCCAAGTGGATCCAAGAGAAGGCAGGGCTGCAGTTCTCAACCTGTCTCTGTGTCAGCAGAAGAAAAAAAGGGAAATGTCCCAGGCACCAAACACTTTGCACCATGGGTTATTCTAAGACCTGTGAAGCCATCAGTGCTACAGAAATAAGAAAATGAAGCTCAGATGGTGATCGTAGGCAGAATAATGTCCCTAACAGCAGGATGAATGAGGAATAAGTCGTTAAAGGGCCCTCAAATCAAATAGCGGAAAAAAGAAAAAAAAAAACCAAAAGAAAAAAGAAAAAGAAAGCATGGAAGAGCCTGCACGACATTTACCCACAGTGAGACCAAGCTGAAGGGTTCAAAAGAAAACAAGAAGTTCAAACTAGCTCCTTGAAAGGGTGGCTTACAGGTAGCAGAGCTTTTCTTTCACCCCAGTGGATAACTGCCACTGAGTTTGCAGGCTCTTGCCTCAGATCTTAAATGTTCTCCCTTTGCACCCTAATCCTGACAGGTACTTGCTCCCACTGCCCCCACAGAGCAAGCCACACTGGGCAAGTGTGACTAGCGGTTGTCCGCCTCCACACCTCTTCTTCTAGTCACATCCCAGTTCCTCAGCACGAGCTGTTTGAATATTTTGATCTGGTTTAGTGGTGGCGAGTTGTTTGTTGGTTTTGGTTTGTTGGGGTTTTTTTCTTTTTCTCCTCCCCTGGGATTTATTCCCTGAATCAAATAAACTCATTCTAGATGCAGACTTTGAAATACAGGAGATGAAAACCTGAACTGACCTGAGAGATGCAGGATTGCCTGCCAGCCCATGGTGACCACACAGTTCAACCAGCTTCAGCAGAATCTGAAGAAGAGCCTGTAACCCCCTTGCAAAAAAGCAAAGGGTTGGCCAAAAAAACCACATACTTAAGTAGCGTGCTCTGAAAAAGCCCAGCCCTCTGCTAAGACAGGCTTTCCCTTCACTTCCTCAAGAGCATCCTGCTCTTGTTTTCTCCTTACAATGGTAGAACTTGCAGGACAGCTTTACACAGCTCCATCTGCACCCATGGATTGGCAACTACCATATCTAGCTGGCTGCCCTGGGTCTTTAGAAGTGCCCAACGAAGGACTAGAAGGTATAGAGACCAGTACTTTATGTGCTGTAATCCTCCACCTTTTCTTCTGCATTTATTTCATCTCTAAAGCTGACCAGTGCCAGAAGGTCTTCCCTACCACACGCCTGGGAGATTCACCACCAAAACCTCCCGTGCCGTCACCGCAAGGACATGGCAACAACAGCCCTGTTCAGAAGATGTGAACGGGCTACAGCTCCATCAGAGTCAAAGGAGGAAGACGATGAAGATGAACCTGAATTCCAGTAATTCTACTTCTGCAGGAGCATCTTCCACTGGCGGTTTCATCTGAGCAGCTTCCCTTTGCTCCCCCTGCCACCCTGAACAGGTTTATCGCCCGCTCCGCGGTTGCTCCGAATTGCCCCAGAGGTGACCTTATTTCTGCAGCAAATTAAACCGTCACACTGCACTCCCTTCAACGCTGTTTTTTGAGCTATGTGAGCCCTGGCTGCCAGAGAATTGTTTTGGAAAGATTAGATTAGGTGCCTCGGAAACTGCTTTGAGAAAAACTAAAGGGTTTTTGCACTTCTTGAAGAAATGTACTTTTTTTTGTTGTTTTTTTAATCCTTAAAGACTTGGTCAATTAATTGCATCTTGTTTTTCAGATCTTTTTCCACAAAAAGCACATCGACACGGGGGACCAAAAGGGAAAGGATGGCTTGTTTTGCAACCATCTGCTGCCAACACAAATCAGGATCCTAAAGCCCTCTGGTTTTTAAATCAGTCCCCAGCCAGAGGGCTATGACATCTCTTTTCAGGGGCCCAAATTACTGTTTTTTCCAACCCACAATAAGCCAAGACACTCAGTTTTACCGTAGGATATGTACCCACTTCTGCAGACACAGGCACCACTTAGAGCCTGAAGACTGCTGTGGAAAGGTCAGCTACTCCAGCCTTCCACTCACAGCACTTTTAAGACTGAGCATCTAAAATATTAAAACAACAGACAAGACAACCTTGCTTGAAACGATAAAAGGAAACAAAATCCCACTTTCTCAGGGTTCATTGTGATGAGAAAGCATTTCACACACCAGAACATCAGATTAGCAACACGTCAACAGTTGGGTGCTGAATCTTTTGACGCTCATCGGTTACCAGAGGAAGGGGGAAGCTGATCTTACAGTCAAAGCACCGGACTAGGACAGCGATTTCTGTTCTCAGCTCTCCTCTGGGCTGCCCCTGTCAACAGAGATTTCCATTCCTTAGTTGCAGAGCAATGAAACAAGAGGCTGTAAAACAAGAGGCCTCTCCTTGCCCTGCCCAGTAGCCTTGGCTACCGGTACTGATAGATACTGGGGAAGGGACACAGCACCCTCGAGCAGTAAGAGCGACTGTATCTACCAGCAAAACAATTTGAAGGAGCAAAAAGAAAGAGAAATGTGCAGATTATCTCACTGTCCACAGCCACAACTTGGCACTTGGAGTAGAGTTTTTCACATCCAGCAGATTGGAGGAGCAGCCAGGCCTGGACACTTCATAGGCTCAAAGAGGGTGGCTACCTGGGACATACCCCACAGAAGAAGAGCAAAGGTGTAAACTGATGTGGAAGAAGTATTCTCTCCTTAGGTGTACAGATTAATGTGGTCATCATAGAAGGAACATGGAGTAGAGGACATCTTGTCTGGCCCCTGCTATCCAGGTATAGTAATTGTGGGGATCAGATGACTAATTATTAAGCAAACGTTATTCAGGGTCTCAAGTCTTAGCTTTTCTCCTTGCAGGACAACTGCCCAAATTCCTGCCTGGGATGACAGGAAATTATCTCAAGAAGAAAACCATAACAGCAGTTGCCACAGTCAGCCACACAAGGCCATTCTCCTCCTGTTTATATCCTCCTTGTGCCTGCTACAGAGTAGTGAGAGAACTGCCCTCACCCCACAGAGGCGTTCTCTTGCCTTCAGCCCACGCTGTAGGGCTGCTGACATGCTCTGTAGCTCCACAGCAGGAGGACTGAGGTGGACTTATGATGACACTCCACCTAGGATCAGCCCTAAGATCCTGTTTTGCAGTGGGGATGGTAGCAAACCGGTGGGATGGTAGCAAGCCAGTCTCTTGGAGGTCAAAGTTAAGCTGCAGTGATATACCAACAAAAAGCCCTTTGCTGCAGCTTGAAACAACCACTACCAGTGGTTTAAAAAGCTTATGTGCTCCAAAGCACCCTCCATCTTCAGCCACCTATCCCAAGTCAGCAGAGCAACAGTGGCACCTTTTATAGGGCAAACAGCTGGTGGACCTCCAAGTCCAACATCAATTGTCTCCGTCATTGTGTCTCCAACAGCCCCATGCAGGTCATCATCTGCACCCCAAATCCTACTTCCCTGCACCGTCCACAGCTCCAGTCAAGCTCACCAGAGTCGTGGAACAAATCACCAACTGAGACATGTAAAGGGACAGTATTTTCAGAAGACAATGCTCTTCATGCTTGAAAACATCTCTAATTAGGTGCCTGACATCTTCAGCTCCTGATCCTTCAACACTGGGTGTATTGCAGGGATGGGAACAAGGAATTGATCTATCACTGGACATGTCCATGTCAACTTTGACAACCGCTCTCAGGAAAGTGTCCTGCTGTTGTTTCTGTGATGGCTTTCCGAGATGAATACCGTGGCTTTCATCCCTTCCACACAAGGAAAAGTGACACAATTGTCCCAACTGTACCGTATGCATCTTGCCCAGGGATCAGCCAAGAGATTTCCACCCACCTCCCCACTCTGCCACAAGCCCAGCAAGACCCTGCACACACCCCTGTGACTACCAGCCACACCAGCACACAGCCTCCTTGCTTCTCCAGACAAAAAGGAGCAGGAGCACTTTTCCAGACCTAGGTCTTTCATACCTGTATCCCACCTTCACCATGGTCACGGTGGTCATTTCTTTCCAGCACATGTGTGTTTTAAGAACGAATACCTCAACACGTGGACATTCACGTGGGCCACCAGAACAGCCACAGCGCTCTCAGCTCCAACGGAACACAGGAGGATGTACATCTGTACTCACAGAATCACAGAACGTTAAGGGTTGGAAGGGACCTCGAGAGACCATCTAGTCCAACCCCCCTGCCAGAGCAGGATCATCTAGAGCAGGTCACACAGGAACGCATCCAGGCGGGTTTTAAACATCTCAAGAGAAGGAGACTCCACAACCCCTCTGGGCAGCCTGTTCCAGAGCTCCATGACCCTCACAGTGAAAAAAGCTTTTCCTTATGTTTCTGTGGAACCTCTTATGCTCCAGCTTACACCTATTGCCCCTTGTCCTACCATTGCATATAACAGAGAAGAGCCTGGCTCCATCCTCCTGACACTCGCCCTTTATGTATTTATAAACATTAATGAGGTCACCCTTCAGTCTCCTCCAAGCTAAAGAGGCCCAGCTCCCTCAGCCTTTCATCATAAGGGAGATGCTCCACTCCTTTAATCATCTTTGTGGCTCTGCGCTGGACTCCTAGGAGCAGAGTACATCTGATTCTCACAGACTCGAGTAGAAGTCACAGCAGAACGACGAGGCAGAAAGCGGAGCAGGGATTCGCATGCACTTCCCCATCCATCAGCAGCTCCACTGACTGCCAGACGGGAGGTCACACCAGCACAGCAGCCCCCCAGCACTTATCCTCACGCTCGCTCTCACATCAGCAGAGCAAGAAGCCAGCAGACGCCTGTCGAAGCAGGTCAGGGAGCAGACCACTTGCCCAAGGCCACCTGCGTGGAAAGTGGGACAAGCCCTCCAGAAAAAGCTGGCTGGCCTCGTACAGAATCATGCAAATCAGGAAAAGGCCGAGGGAAACGAGACTGGGAGAAACCTCGCATGACCAAGGTTGCATTATAAGGTTATCTATACAGGCTCTGCACACAAGCAGGGGAGGCAAGAGGGGGGTGTGCAAGCAGGTAGGAGGTACCTCCTGCTCCCACCAGTGTCTGCTGGGTCTGTGTGCTACAAAGGACAGAGTTGTGTTGTTCACAGCAGAAGCCCAGCACAGTGGGACCCAAAACGAGCCATTGCACCAACTGGCAGAGATCCAAGGGGAGACAGTGGTGTTAGTTATAGGATTAGCACATACACAAGGTGGGGTCCGTCCCATATTTACCTCCAAGAAACAGTCATGTTTTGTTTACTTACACTCAACTGCTTCTTAATCCATTTATCATACCAACCAAAGCCTGGTTCCTCAGGCCCAGCCTTCTCCTTTTCCTCGAGGATGAATTCCAGCCCCTCACGTAACCCTAAGCTCCCTGACATCTCACTCTTGCTCCAGCAAAGCCAGCTGCAGGGAAGGAACACAGACTCTACAGTCACAACAGAAATAGAAGAGCCAATGCCACAGCAGAAGAACTGTTCTGGCTGCTGCAGTGGCTGGGTAGGACAAGGGGTGAAGTGAATTATCTGCAGACTCCAATTTCATACATTCAAGCTTATTCTCACCATGTGGTCTGGAGCAGGCTGAACAGAGCTGGACACACACCACAGAACTGCTGAAGACAGCACAGAGAGTCAGAGCAAACCCAACACCGGTTCTGGAGCAAAGCCTACACGATGGCAGCCTGGTACCCCAACAAACCTCTCAGCGAGCCTCTGAGCAAGATCTCAACTCGCCCGGGCACAAGTCAGACTCTCCCGTGGACAGTTTTCCATGTTCTGCTCTTCTGAGGGGTGACAATCCTGTGCAGCCCCACTGACGGGTGGCCATGCTCCAATTCAGCCCAGACTGGCAGGGGAGACGATGCTCCACCTTGCACAACAGCAGCCTCCACCATGCCTTCTTCCACTGATCTCCTCCTCTCTTCTCTTCCCACAGAGCCTCGACTGGTGAGAAGAGGGCAGCCCTGAGCATGTGCATGCCTGCATCCCTATCTCACTCCTACTCCCTGGCTTTTTAGACCTCACTCCTCTCCTCCCCCCAGTAAAAGGACGACATCCTCTTCGTTTCACAGGCCACAACTTCCCCCTCACGTCTGCTGTTCTCTCAAGGATGCTAAACAAGCAGAAGACATACGGGCACTCTCCCAGAGACGTTGCAGCAGTATCTTTTTTGTATTCATCAAGTTATCGCTCCCACACACACAAATCTAAACTCAGCTCCACCAGCTCTTCAATTTAACTTACATATGAGCAGTCTCATCAGTGACGGGCCTATTACAAAATCCATGCAAAAGGAAAAATCCAGTTACAGTTTGGCCCACAGCACCGGATTACGCAAGTACCTGGGCTGCTGCTGCGTTATCAGAGTGCCCCTCACCCAAGACATCCCACCCTCTCAGCAGACAGGCTGGATATCTGCTGGGTCATATCACTCCTGAAGAAGAAAGCCTGGTGAGATAAGGCAACCAGCTCAGCCAAGGCCACAGAGAGGGTCAGGGCTCCTGGGTTCACGGTCCTGCACTTGAACCACAAAGTCACCTTTCAGCCCAGAGATGGGCTGCTCCAGGAGCCCAGAGATGAGCTGCTCCAGGAGCCCAAGTCACCATCAGATGGGCTCCATGGGCAGATCATGCATCAAGACAGCAAGCACAGAAAGACTACTCCTGCTGCAGGCATTCAGGCCATTTTGCATCACACAGAGCAAGCTGTAAAACCATGTTCCAGAAGTCGGTAATGAAGTTTTTGCTTTTACTGAGCCATTCATTAAACAGCACTGGTCTCACATTAGAGAGAGACCAAGAAATACAACGCACAGAATAAAATGGATCATCTTGAAGCGTTTTCCTCTGGATAACTGTAATTATAAACCAAATACCACCAGCTTCCCTTTCTCCCTGCAGTAAATAATTAACTGCAAAAGAATATTCCTCTTGGCTCCATCCTCCCCAATCAATTTTGCTTCGCAACAGCGTGCTGCCTGGATTGCTCGCTGTGTCAGTGCGCCCGAGTGTTACCCAAAACATTTCACAAGACATAAAGGAGCGGTGTAACTGTTAACTCCAGTACAGCAGAGACCTTTCCTCGCGGGTATGAGAGGGCATCATCACGTAACTCCCCAGGCTTAAAGCAGACGGCTCTGACACAGACGGCTTAGCTCATTCACTGCAGCAACTTCCCTGCAACCATCCGCGGAGACGCATCACGCACGCCGAGCTCTCCCAGCACGCTCCTCTGGACCGCCTGAGCTTTACTGCCAAGGCACAGCAAATTTCCTCCTTGAAAATACCAAGTTTTCTATTCCTTTCGCTGTTTTTGAGAACATTCCCCCCACAGATTTCATCCCAAGGGGGAAAAAAAACCCGAAACAAGTCTTCTCCGTAACAGTACTTGCATTTTTAAGAGACTTTAATCTTTGAATACTAGATGTAAGCTGAATATTGTGACTGCTTGGTCACACACAATAACCTGTTCACCTCTTGCTGCGTAACCCCCACCAACGTGACACTCGTACAGGCACCAACAGTGACAGGTAAGCCAGAAAACCTTCAGAGAACTCCCTCCTTTTGCCCTACTGAAAGGTACCTCTTGGATGCATCCTTGGTGGGGAGGAAGGATGATGCCAGGAGGAAAGCGGGACTGTGTGGTGGGGTGGCTGAGCTTGGTCAGGCTGCAGGTGGAAGCAGGCTGCACACAGATACACAACCAACAAGTAACCCAAAGTCTGCCACTCAGTCCTGGTTGCCTTCTTAGGACACAGTCAAATTCACATTAAAAAAGGCATAAGTAAAAATGAGAGCTGAGAAAAAACTACAGAATTTCAGGAACACCTTTCCAGCAACAGCCAGAAAACCCTGGGAGAGGCAGAGAAGCATTACTGCTGAGCAAACATCATCATACCCGCACACAGTCTGGGTTTAGCTTTACACTTTTATGGGTTTAAGCACATACCAGGTTTGGTTGAGCTGCCTATGAAGTGGTCAACAAAAATCTCCACCAGGAAGATTGAGAAAAAGGGAAACTGGTTAATTTAGACTCAAAAAGCAAGGAAAGAGAGGTTGAAGAAAGAAGCAGAAGAAAGAATGAAAGGAAAAGCATGACACAGAGGAGATAATAATACAGGGAAAGGAAAAATTAAATGCAACAGATACTGAATTCAAGAAAAGATAAACCAATAAAAAGTGGAATGAAAACTGGAAGGGAAAGATAAGAGAAAGAGGAATGTGCCATGACAGAGCAGTTGAACGGCAGCTGGCAAATAGATCATTTGTTTAATCTCATCCATATTTCTCAAATAATTTATTTGATTAATGCTCTTTTGTGGTCGTCAACCAGCCAAAGAGCTGATCAAATATTTCATAAATATATTATTAGATTAATACAGGTAAAGTTCAGATACATTCAACATTTTTATCTGCTGGTTAATAAGCTTTGGTTTCAAGTTTACACTTCAAAAATGTTAAAAGCAGAAAGTTGGTAATAAATTAATTAGCTAAAGAGCACTCAGAACACAGTCATTTTGCTTCTCCTAGCCTGACGAAGCACAGCAGCATAACACACCTGGGAAGGCAGCAGATGAGACATTTCTTCCCCTTCCCTTCACCACCTTCCCACAAGGAACCCTCTCAACAGTTTTATTTTGTTGAATATTTCAACTTTTTTACTCCATAAAGCTTTTTTTACCCCAGAAAAACCCAGGGAGCTCCAAAGGTATCCCATCAGGAAGGCAAATTCCAGGGTGCAACAGCAACAGGAGGGCAGCAGTGGGTGCCGTCTCCAGCCTGGAAGCAAACGTTTCCATTTGTGAGCTGAGCTTTGCTCCTCTTCAAGGGAAGGAAGTCAGGTGAAAGATGACCATGTGGACAAGGACACCTCAGGACCTCTACTCTCACAGGAAGAACTTCGCAAGTATCAGAAGCCCTTCCCAAACCTCCCTAGGAGAACTAGGGAAGAAAAAAAAAAGGCCAATCAGCAATTTTTCAGGGTGTTTTTTCCCCCCTCTTCTCTGGCCCAACATATCAGAGGAGTCCCCTTGAGAGTCCTCAGACCACAGGGTGATAGCCACCACAGCAGCCATCTCCAGGTCTGCCACAGAGGCCCGTGAAGCAGCGCTGGACTCGGAGAGGAAACCGCGGCCATCGCTGTCTACGCCGACATCAGAGAGATACGAGGTTGCTCCCACCACTGCTCTACCTTCACCACTGATGACAGTTGAGAACCAAACTCCACACAGGAGAGAACCACACCAAGGGTAGCTCCTCCGGGCCAGGAAAATGCCCCTCAGGTCCTAAGTCCTGTTTAAATATCACAGCGATATCCCAAACTGAGATAATTATTGCTAATTACAAGATGATTTTTATGTAAACACGAAGGGTATTACCATGCATACTTCATCTCTTTCTAATTAAAAGAAATAAGAGGTTCACTGACACAACAAAAAAAAAAGAGACATGCTGACAGCTCCCACCCCACCACAGACTTCTCTGTGCTGGTAACACCCATCAGCCTGCAGACCCACCGAGGAGACTGAGCGGGGAAATCAATCAGCATCGGCCTCCCCGGCGCTGAAATGAAGCAGTTGGCACGTTATTAATCACCGAGGGAAAACGTTTGATGAGGAGCAGGGAAGGACCAGACGCACAGAGGGGGGACACACGTGCATTCAAGTCATGGCCGCATTACAAACACTTGGGGAAATCACGCAGATCACCAGCTGCAAAATGAAAATACTCTGGAGCTCTGCAAGGAGAGACGCATTAGCAGTTCTGATCAAGGGAAACCAACATCCACCACACAACCCTCCAGCAACTCTTCAGCTGAAGCCTCACGTGCTTCTCTCCATTCAAAACCAGTTCCTGCTCCGACTCGTACAACCCACACGTGCCAACCAGACTGGGGTACGTCACAACAAAGCCTCACCGGGACTTTGGACCCCTTCTGCATCAGAAAGGCCTACCCAGGAGCAACTTTGCACGGTGCAGGCTAAAGAAACGTGACTTTGGCCATCAAAATAGTCAGTGGGTCAACACAAATCCAGCCATTCCTGTTGCACCGTCCTCCTGCTACCCGCTCTCCTCACCATTTCTCCAGCCACTCCAGAGTATGCCAGTCCTCTCCAGTTTCCTTTCATCCCTTTTGTCTCCAAGCACAATTCACTGCTCAAGGCAATTAAAACGCATCCCCAGGCAGGACCCACATGGGCCAAGCAAGTCACCAGATGCACCTGCTCCCAGCTGGTTGCACCCAGACCCTGTGATGCCCTCGCACAGCGGGCAAGGCCTGAGCAGCCCCTGCATGCCACAGAACCTCATCAGCCAGCGTCCCTGGGAGGAAGGGAGGTGCCCCCAGCTCCACAGAGCCAAACACGGCAGGAATGAGGGAACCGTGCAGGAACGGGGCAACCTCGCTCAGGGGGCCCCTCCATCACCTGCAGACCCCCTCTGCGCCTCGCCCCGGCCTGACGCCTGGCACTGCTGTGAGGTGGGTCTCTCCTGGGGGATGCTACTCCAGTGGGGAGCTGTCAGACCCCAACGGGCACCTCGCCAGGGGTCCAGTGGTATGTGCTTTGGCAAAAAGCGGGGAGCCTGCTGCTCCCCCTTGGCAGCAGCATCACAGAGGTGCCGTGGGGTATGCGGAGGGATGAGGGAGGTGGGTGTCAGGGGCTGCAAAACAGGGGTTTAAGGAAGACGAGAGGGAGTGGAGAAGGCTGGAGCTCGGGGACGTAGAGGGGAGCGGGAGGGCGGTGGGGGGGGCGGAGTAAAGGGGCCTGTAGCTTGGGATGGGGAGAAGGGCAGGAGGAGCTTGAAGAGGAGGGCAGGGGGTGCAGGGCCAAGAAGATGCAGGGGGCATAGAGCGACAAGGGGCTGCAGGGACTATCGCTCGGTGGTGCCCCAGTACCCCCCCCCCAGCTCGGCAGCTGCCCGGGACCGGGGTCGGCAGGCAGCGCCCAGGCAGCAGAGTCATGGCGCGGGCAGGCGAGCAGGTGGGTCCGCGCCACCGCCCCCGACCAGCCCCGGGCCCCGCCACCGCCCACCGCGCCGGGGCTCCCGCCCTCTCGGCACCGCCGGGGCACAGCGGCGGGCTCCCCCCGCGCAGGGCGGGGGTACAAACTTGCCGGGGGGTGCAGCCGCCCCGCTAACAGGTGGCGGCGGCGCTGCCGGCCCGTGCCCGTGCCCGTCCCCGCCCAACCGGTGGGTGCTGCCCCCCCTCCTCCGACGGCGCGTCCCTCCCAGCCCCGTGCCCGTCGGTCGGTCACTCACCGGCTCGTCCACCCCGCCGGGCGGGATGCGCGTCCTGGAGAGCGGGGCGCGGAAGTTTAAAGCGGGATAATAATATTATTTGTTTTTTCTTCCAACGGAGGGAAAAAACCAAACAAGACGAGGCGCCCCCCAGGCGGGCGAACACCCCCACCCCCCGACACCCCCACCGCTCCTCCTCTTCCCCGCCCGGCCCAGCCCCGCCGGGGGGTTCAGCCGCGCGTCGGCCCGGCTGCGAGGCGAAGTTTCCACCGCGGTGGTGGAGGCGCCCCCGGTGTGCCGCGCCCGCCCCGCATTGGCACCGGGCGCCGGGGCGCTCTGCAGCCGCCGCCGCCGCCCGGACAATGTGCGTGCCGGGGGTGGGGGGGGGAGCCGAGCGGAGCGCAACGGAGCGGGAGCGCGCAGCGGAGCGGGAGCGCGCGCCGCCGGCAGCCGCGGCACACGCCCAGGACCCCCCCCCTCGCCCCGCCCGCCGCCCCTGATAGGCGGGCCCCGCCGCCACCGCCCTCCGGGTGGGCCGCCGCGGCTGTCAATCAAGCGACACCGCCCGCCCGCCCGCCCGCCGCGGCCTGGCCGCGGGGCGGTCCCCGGGGCGGTGGCGGCGGGGAGGGGGCAGGGCGCTGGGCCGCCGCCTCGCCCCGGAGGGTGACCCCCCGCGCCCCTTCACCCGGGAGCTGCGGGGATCCCGCCGTCCCTCCCTCCCTCGGGGCTGAGGCTCCGCTTTCCGCCCCGTGACGGCCCCTCACTGGGAGCTCTCGGCAGTCGGCGTGAGGGGAAGGCCTGGCGGGCGCAGCGCTGCAGGCGCCGGCCGCCGCCCGCCAGCCCGCTCGCCGCTCTCCGCCCGCCCTTCCCCGGGGCTCGCAGGGGTGCTCCGCCCGCGGGCGCACCGAGTAGCACCACGGCGTTCCCGCTAGCCCAGCGGACGGGCCGCAGAGGCTGCCCCGACACGGCGTGTGGGGTGGGAGATCACCTCTAACCCACCCCGGTTCTCCCGGGGCCTGTCGGCCGCCGCTCGCCTCCCTCCGGCCGGCCGCGGGAGCCCGGTTGCTGCTGTCGAAGGGGCCCGGCCCTGCGGGTACCGCGGCACGGAGAGCCCCTCGCCCTGCCTTCCTCCTGCAGGCCAGGCCCGGGCCGCCCGCCGGGTGAGCTGCCCCTCGGCTCCCTGCGGTGGGGGGAACACCAGAGGCTGCTGAGACCCAGCGGTTATTGCCAGTCACAGTCCCCAGCTGGTAACCCACAGGGTATATCTATCTGGCCCCTGGAAATGCCTAGAAAAATAGACACCTCCAAATTATTCAGGCCACCAAAGAAAAGACGCATGAATTGGCTCTGCGTGAGACAGCTGGGGTCCAATTAGTCTTAGCAGCATGAACAGAATTACTCCAATTACAGGCAAAGGTCCGAGCATGACGAGAGGCTCTGTCTGATCCCATTTGGGTCCCACAAGATGCTCTGCTGAATCGGAGCTGGTAAAACTTAATGGATTCAAGCTTCATTCCATGAATTCAGGTCTGTCAATGCAACACTTGCCATCCTGTCACAGTACGCCCGTTACCAGACAAGTTCTACTGTTAAACACCATGATTTCCCACTTTGGAAAGTGGAGAGAGGATTGCATAGTCGCCTTGTTCTCCAGGAGCATGCAGAAGTGAGCAAGCCTCGGTGCAGAATATGACACCAAATAAAGTATTCATCCCCGGTACTGGAAAAGTACTGTTCACTCACAAGTTTCAAGCACACTGCCAAGATTTATTGTTTCCATTAGAAAAGAGTATCCAGTAATCTGAAAAATGGACCTAGAAACCATTGTTCTAGATACTACACTTGACACATAATAAAAAGAAAGCTCATGCCCTGCAGAGCTTGTAGCGAGAGTAGATCAAGCGAGTTCTGAGGATACCCGTTGAGAGAGTTGTGCAGGTTGTTTCAGGTCTCACAGCCGCGTTGCACCAGCACGCACAAACCTGCCAGAGCACTTTCTAAAAGCCAGTGCCCACAGATGGGTCCAAACAAACAGGCTGAAGCTTTAACCTACCTTGAAACTCTTTGCTTGCTTCTAACAAGCCTTACTGGTCCCAAACGACCCCTCGGTTCTCGGCAGAAGGAAGGACCGCAGCTCGCGGGAGCACAGCATCTCTCCTGGCCCAGCCAACAGCAGGAGCAGCCGCGCTCACAAAGGTGATGGGTTTCTTCACAGGCAGACACACGCACGCACGGCACGCCGCCTCGCCGTGCTACCTGTCTCGTCTTGTTTTAGCCATTCCTGGCGAGCAGGCAGGGTACTGGAGCATGCAGAAATCTTGCTTTTTGCAGCACCTTGAAAGCAGGCTCTTATTTTTCAGTACCTAGGTGGCCCAGAAGAACTTACCAGGGAGCAAGCACAAAATAGGTAGTGGAATAGACACAGCTATGGGTGAAATTCAGTTTCACGCTTCTTGGGCTTCTCAGCGACCTGTAAGAATCAAGAAACACCAGGAGATGGGACCGAAACTGCCTCTTTCTTGCTCATTCTTCAGTGCCAGATCACATCAGGATATAAGATACCTGAGGACTACTTGTTGTTTGCAGACTGGTTGAAAAGAGGCGTAATCACCCATTGATGAGTCACAGCCACACAATTGCATGGGGGTGATGACACAAGCTTGCAAGGACACGGAGAGTGATAGAGCTTCTATAGCTCTAGAAATCCCACAGTGCTGCTAACTATTGCAAGCCTTGCTTGACAGGAGAGGAAGGCAACTCAAATATTGCACCCACTGGCACGAGATGGAGCACTAAAAAGGAAATGGAGAGAATCTTAGAAGGTCCAGTGATGCTGCCAAACCAAAACCAGCAGTGGGATTCAAAAGCTGTTCCCTCATTCTCATGCCTTCAGTTTTTCCTCATCGTCTTCACCAAACTGCAGGCGCGAGACCGTAATTCATGGACATGCTTATCCTGTCATGACTTTTTGTAACACCACTCTAAATTCAGCCTGGGAAGGCACGTTGCTGATGTTTATAGGTGCTGTGACCCCAAAAATAACTCCTTGATATTGTCATTCCCTCTTTAACCTCTGCATTAAAAGGGGAGTCATGGACAAGGTGTGAGCTTTGTTCTTCACTGTGTGACATAGAAACTCATGCCAAGAGCTTGGTTAGCAATGGCACGTGTTCATCAGCTATATCTCAAAGCTATCCCAGACATTTTTGAAATGTTAACTCTAAAAAAGAGTTATTTCTAGCAGAAACGTGCAGGCAATGGCTATGCTGAACTATTCTTTCTTTCCCCCTAAAAAAGAAAAAATCCAAAAGAACATGAAAAGTTCTTCTTGTGATCATCAAAACCATCAGCAAAGTAACAGGAATTTTTTAGCTTCACAAGGATAGGTACTTGAACACCTTCAGACATACATCACATATATTTGACACATCAATTGTCAGCAGTCACAGAGGGTAGATTACTGATGTCAGTTGCTTTTGTTTGTTCTGAATCTCCTCTTGCTTTGCCATATCACCACGTTCCCCTGAATTTAATTATGTACATTGCTTCCTGGTCCTTTCCATGGCTTTTAAGCCCTTCTTGCCCTCAGCGAGTCCATTTCCCTGGATGCAGACTTCCGTGTAACCAAAACTTCCATGAGGTGATTGGAAGGATGACTATATCACTGTGCTCTCCTTAACACTGTCTCTGAGAGCGTACTGTGAAAAGCAGAGATCCTCAGGAGTTTTGCTTCCTCACAGCACCATATTTTTCATGATTTTTTAATTGATTCCTCCTGCAGATATACCAGCCTCAAGAAACCTGCAGGTGCTTTTCCCATATGGGGATTTTTTTCTTGCTCATCCCTCCCTGAGCTCAGAGGATGAGCAGTCACAGCAGAAAGCAATCCGATACACAATCGTCTTGTAAAATTGTGAGTTTTCTAGAGAACACAAATTCTTTCCTTTTAGTATCTGACAACGTAACACAAGTAACTTGCCATGGCAACCAGCTTATGAAACAGAAAAAAAATTACCATCACAAGGTGCTTTGCTGCTATAGAAGCTGAGACCTTATCCTTGTTGTTCACTGGTGGGCCGTGCATCTTCTTCCTAGGTAGCAGAAGCTGTCAGTAGAAGTTTATGTTAGATTCAGTGCAAGTCAGCTGCCTCGTGGGCCTATCTCATACTTGGATCAAAACTGAAGTGCAGTCAGAAGGAAAGAAGGAAGTGTTCAGAAGAATTGAAACACGGCTGGATTCTCAGAAATACAAGGCCAAATCCAGTTCCGCAGCAAGCTGACACAACTCTGCAGATGCCAGGAAGGGATGAACCAATTTCTTCTGAAATTAATTTGTCTTCCATTTTCTGACAGCCTCTATTCTTCCCTCTCCCACCTTTTCTTTTTTTTTTTGGGGGGGTTTTTTTTTCTTTTAACTTTGCAGATCTGGGAGTATTTTGGATTTACCTGGGACAGATGGTGGAATAAGCTCACAAAGCCTGTCTTCAAACCCATTTTCTTTGCAGGGATGCTTCTGGGAAGAGCAGACCTCATTGCTTCACAGTTTACTTGTGTTAGCAAGAGAATTTAGAAATGCCGAAGGGAGTTGGCTATGGGCTGAGAGGGGAAACCCTCATCGTTATCGCTGTGAGAGGAAATAAAAACAGCTTTGTTAGCAGGACAACTTTGAAAACTGTTATATCTTCAAGTACTCACAGAAACTGGTGGATCTACCTTGTGCTTAACATGGGCTCATTTACAAATCTGGAGTGGCTCTAGAGTATACACAACAAGTCTGTTTTACTCCGAAGCTGGAGAGAGTGCTTTCTGTGGGACAGCCTTGAAAAGTGAAGGAAAAATGGAAAGTTTCTTAATCCCTAGACTACTGAAGTGAACTGCAAGCAACACAGCTCCAGCTGTGTGATGGAACAAAGTGTGCGCTCCCCCAGTCTCTCCCAGTTAAAGTTTAGGCTGTTGATATATTAGCATCAAGCTTGAGAAACAGTGGCCAGCCTTCCGAGCTGCCTGGGGGCTTAGCTGAATTTACAGGTAAAATTATTGTGACTCATGGACAATCCTCTTGTAGCTTCCTGGTGAGGCTGTAGAGAAAATACTGCTAGATCACAAGCCCCAACAATAGCACAGCTTGGAAAGAAGCCTTTGAGAGAAGCTCTTAATGTATCAGATAAATCTATGTGGAGATGCAAGGCTGGAGTTTACTCCCGACAATGAATTGTTGTACTTGGAGTGATTGACTATAAAAAGACTATGGGGAAAATCTAAGTCTTCTGCAGCACAAAGAAAGGATGAGATAAATGAAAGTCATCTCAAAGAAAGCATGCTAAACCTCTTCAACACTCTAATTTAACAGTCTCCTAGAGACTGGGAAAAGTCTGTGGGCTAATCCTTACTGCAGATCGCACCAAGTGAGACATAGCCACGGGAGATGCAACTGTGAAATTCAGCAAGCATGTGCCATCACCCCATGGGGCTCTCAGAGATACCTAAGACTTGGAAGCAGAAGTCCAATTGAGAGACCACACAAAGAACAAAGGAAGACTGCTAGGTCATGGTTTCAAAGGGGTTTTTAAGATGGACACTGAACTGGAGAGATCTCCTGCAGTAATCAATTAACAGAAAAAAACCCTCATTAACTAATCTGTCAACCCTCAATCAATCAGCAAAACCTTTCTCTATGTCATCCCTAAAAACCATCACATTTTTTCAGATGACCAAACGAGTAAGTGGACCCAAACAGTGAGTGGGACCACTTGTTTTTAATCCCCAAAATAATGTCATTAAGATTGCATTAAATTCTAGTAAACAGAGTGCACAGGCCTCTTTGAGCCAAAGCATTTGAACCATTGCAGAAGATTCTGGGTGGGAAGAGCAAAATCATCTGATCCAGGACAGGATCTTTCTTGTCATGGCTTTCCTTTTTTGAAATAAGGAGAAACCAGCAGCGCCTTGCCGGGTGCCTGCCCCAAGCTCCACCAAAAATAGAGAGAGGAAAGATTCCTGTTGACTCAAATGAATTCTGCTACCAGTTGGATTTGATCAGTTATGAAATGGAAATAGAAACCTGCAGAGGCGAGATGCTGTGGTGTCACAGAAGGGAAAGGTTTTGGATTCAGAGCTTGGAAGGGGAAGGAGATCTGTGTTCCACAGTTTAAAAATACAGACAATGGCTGATTCCTTTTCTCTGTTGAAAAAACTCAACCCAAACACACACACGAAAAGATGTAATTCAAAGAGTGGTCATTTCCACCAAGTCAGCCTCCTTGTAGAGACACCGCAGGGATGAACAACCACCGTATCTCCCTGTACATGATACGCAGTAGTTCGTAACACAAAGCCCTCACCTGAGCGGATGGTGGGATGTTTGGACTTCAGATTTTGCTGGGCAGGAGGGAGATGAGGTATAGGTTAGCTCTCTGCAGGAAGTGTCCCGTGTGTTCCAGTGAACATTAGCTTAATTCCCCAACAAATGTTCTTTTTGAGTTTTGGTTCTATCGCTGATCACGTGATGAGTCTAGAGCCTGAGTTACTTAGAAAGGACGCTGATTCCTTCATGAAATGCCCCCACCTGACCATGAGTGATGAGGCTTGGGAAGGTCCCATGTCTCCTTCCACTCTCTGCTGAGCCTGCCAGCATAGACCAGCGAGGGTCAGAGGACAGGAGGTCTGGTCATGCAGAAATCTGCAAGTTGGGAGCCACACTGGTTTTCCTGGCAGTGGTTTGCTGGCATATGTACAGGAGCTTTTGTTAGCTGTCAGCTCTAATTGAATGTCAATCATTCCCTCAGAGCCTGATCCTCAGATCACTGCACTCTGAGAGAGGTTTTTGCCTTTGCCTTCATACCGCAGTAGCTCACGTCATTGGAAGTTGAAAGCCTTGGTTTTGTTAACAAGCCCTCACCATGTTTAGGTGCAATTTTCATTTTCAAACTCTACGGAAAAGTTTGAACACTTTGCAGATTGCACACTACTGTTTTCTTTATGGGACAGTTTGGATCACTCACCGTGCTCCGGGTCATCCGTGTCACTTGCACTGGCAGGAGCCAGAATTCCAGGAGTGGAAACCGGATGAGTTGTTAAGGGATGTCTTGTGCTCTGTGTCATTTCTGCAGTCACTGATGTGCAACAGATTTTTCTGTGTAGTTCAAGGCCTCTGTGCACCACATGAGTTTGTACTGAAATCTCAGACCATCCCATGTGTTCTCCTGGGGGAGACAGTGAGATTGTTCTTATTCTTCTTTAAAGAATCTTCTTACTTCTTTGTCAACTAATGCTGATTTTCTTCTCGGCATTGAGGAACAATTGCTAACTACATCTGTTCCTTGCAGAAGTTTCAAAACTGTGTTGCACAGTAGGATTCAGGCATGCACACATGCTAGAACTAGATAGAATTAAAGACATTTGTGTTCATCCAGTTCAATTACTGGTTTCTTCTCCTTTGATTGCTTTTTTATGTACTGGCTGCACATTGTCTCTATCCCTGCCACACAGCCCTCCTCCTCATCAAACTCAATCTGCTGAGCCTTCTCTTTTGTCAAGTCCTTTATTAAATTCTGGGTTTCCTTCTTCTATAAGGAGTTTCCTTGAACCTCAGTTCCCACCTTTGCAAGCAAGTAAAGCTGATGCAAAGCTGTACTCACCTAAAATGTAGCTACCCTGTAGACTGGACAGGAGGATGGAATCCGGCCTTCCCACCATCTCTCTCTGCTTCTTGGTTCTCTTTAGTCTCCAGTGTATGCCCTGCTCCTGTACCTAACCTTAGTCAAGCTTGTTTACCTGCTCCCTTTCCATTACAGACTGGTGTTTGCCTCTGTGGCTGCCTCTTCCTGATGCTCTTCTGGAGCATTTCCAGCTCTTCCTTCATCCCTTTCAGTAATTACCTAAAATCTGCACTGGTGAAGTAACAAAGTCCATTGGTGACCTCAGCCTTTGCGTTATCTACAGCAAAGGTAGACTGTCCTGCAGTACAGCCACTTGCCATCAGAGCTAGAGATCCTGAGTTACACAGCTCCCTGTGAGTTTATGATAGTAGCGGTCTTCCCCTATCACTGAGATTCAGGCTAGATCTTGGAAGATCTCCTAACAGGTGGGCTGTGCTCTTGTGTCACTATCCTGCCTAGGCTGTCCTGAGACACCCCTAGTGATGGTGAGGGCATAGTCCTCCCATGCAAACAACTTCAAGAGCAACACAGGGCTAGAAATCAAACAACTTCAAGAGCAGCACAGGGCTAGAAATCATCCCTGTGGTCAGAGAGGTGACATAGTTCATGCCTCCAGGTTACTTCTCATCTATTTCAGACAGATTCACTTTTTGCTGTCAGTTCCTCCCTTATTAAAGATCTTTCCTCACTGAAGCCATAAAGTGGACCACCAGCATAATTTTTTGCCTGCAGTTCAGTCATCCCCTTTCTTCTGCTACTTCTTCATCAGGGAAGGTGAAAGGACAAAGAAGACCTGCAGCCACTTACATTTTGCAGGACTGGTGCAGGGACATGGCACGTTTCTAGGTCACTTTTCAAGCAGGTATTTGTGATTTCAGCAGCGATGCAAGACTGTGTGTGTGTGTGTGTGTGTGTGTGTGCAAATCAGTCAGATACTGAGGCTTTCAAAGGTCCGGTGCTACACATTGATGAAGTCAGGCCAGACCTCCTGCAAGATTCCTGAGCTGAGATGCCCAAGTCAACATGTTGCACTCTTGAATTTGCTTTATCCGCTTCCAGTCGGTGGACTTCAGCTGGGGACATACTGGGGCCAAAGTACTGAAACACCCATCCGAAATGTTCTGTGAACCCAAGTGATTGATGGCACTTCAGCCATTGGCTAGGAAAACATGAGTAAGCTCACGCTCATCTACAGATGTTGTATTAACACAGAGTGATTTCCCAGGCCTCATTAGCCAGATGCTTTGATGAGGGTAGAAGGCGTTAGCTATAGTTTCCCTTCAGTAAGCTGGTTAATCGTCGGAGCTTACTGGCAGTGGGATTTGGGAGACTTAGACAATCACAAAGTGAATTAAGCGTAATGCAATACCCTCCCTCCAGCTCCTCCACGTAGCACGCCGGGGAGGGAACAGCTTCAGAGCTGCTCTGTTTCCCATTTAAGTGACACTGGTGTGCTCCAGTGAGGACTAAGCAGGAATCTGCTGCCTCCTTAGTCAAGATCTTCCTCGGTTTTGGGAGCACACTTAGAGCAGCTCTCCTGCAGTGATCAGCACATGTTGGTGAACTTGTTATAGCATGTTTGGCAGCATGTTCTTGCTGGCTTACTGAGGGTTGGTCCAAAGCTTACTGCAGATACGGGGAGGATTCATGAACTTCTTCAGTGACCTTTGCACTACTCCGTGGAGAAAAAAATACAACGGCAATAGATACAGGGGTGAGAGGACCCTACATTACCACCACATTTCACTCTGAAGAGATGGCAAAAGAGATTCTGTAGCCCAACCCTGTGCATCCTAAAGCAGTAAAATCAACGTGAATCCTACTTAATAAGTAATCCAAAAGCACTTTCTGGTTTGTGAATCATCTGCATCCCAGCCTTTCAGAGGATCTTGGGTAATGAGACAAGAACAGTGCAGCTTCTGTGGTCCTTTCTACCTGCTCTCGGGGCTGCTCTGGCCCTAATTTCCAGCTGCTCTTTTTAAATGCTCTCAGCCACTGAGCAGTTCTCATCTGGAGATCTCAGACATGAAGTAATCCTCTGAGCTTTTCTAGAAAAAAAGCCAACCAGCATTAAACCTGTTTTACAGGTGGGTAGGCTGAGCTCCAGTCCGCCTGAGATCACAAAGCATTATTTAAGGCCAAACTGCCTGGGCTGACACATTCCCACAGCAGGGCTGACCGCCTAGGAGGAATATTAACCGCTTTTGTTAGAGGAAAAGAGTGCCCAGGTGGAGTGGAGGGGAGGGCTGGCCACACAGGCTCTCTTTCCATACGTGCTTCATGCATGGCTACAAAGCAAATAAACCTCGCTGGCCGCCCGGCTCTGATCCAGGTGTCCCTCAGCTGAGGACGCAAGCGTAGGGCAAACCGCAAACGCGGTGCTCAGCTCCTTTGTGCTGAGCCATCATCCGGCAGGTGGGAATGTAAAACTCTGCCTGATTGCTTATGCCTGAGTCACCTCCTGGAGCACTCGCTCTTGCCTGGTGCGGTAGCGTGCTGCCTGCCGGATAATAAATGACTTCATTCGCTGCGGCACTGAAGACACTATTAAAAATTAACCCTGGCAAATGGTCCTGCCTATTTTTTTTTTTTTTCTTTCAGTCAGAGCCAGACAAGGGGGAAGAGGAGTGCTGTTGAGATCTGATTTGCAGGAAAGTCAAGTGGTGAGTTTTTATTAATGGGGACGGTTCAGGCTCCGGTTTAATCACTGCAGTTGCTGGCAGCTGATGATCAAAATTCAGAGGGCTTAAGGTGCTTGGTAAAGTTAAAAGCAGTGCAAGCAGGGAAGACTCAACAGGCACATTGCAGGGGAGGTCAAAGAGTGGGATAAAGGGGGATTACTGTGCTGACATGCAATTTATAACCTGTTCGTAGAAATAAATTAATGTATCACACGGATGTTATTACCACATATAAAGAATGTGTAGATGAAAAACTCTTCAGTTTTGGTTCATGTGTTGCACCCTTTTCTCACTCTGTCACACTTACAACCATACCCTATCCAGAGCAGCATGCAGAGCTTATTTACAGCAATGAAGGGCTTGCATTAAACATCTGAGGAAATGGATCAGCTGACAGACAGATTCCTCATTTTCTTGGCTCCTCTTGCCTCCAGCACCCACACAGTATCCATCAAATTGTCTCGAGTGAAACCCTCACAGGCTGCATTTGAAGCTCGGGCGAGGAGCCAGGGCAGGCTTAGAGAGCAGAGACCTTTCTGTCCACACGCACTTCCCACTGTCTGGATGCTGCAGCCCAGCGCAGGGGAGCTCAGCTTTCCGCTCAAGAAAAACAACCTCTTTACTCCCTTTGCGTGGCTCTGAGGAAGGGATTTGATCTGAAGCCTGCTGACGCTGTATTAAGCACCCTGCTGTTGACACAAAAATTGCACCTCGTTCCGAGACGTCATTCGGCTGGCGTTGGTACAGCAGCGAACAGCACGCCCCAGCCCCGACCCACGGCTCCTCGGGGCCGTCCCAGACCCTTGAGCAGTTCCAGCCCTCGGTGGTTGATACCCACGGACAGTCTAGGTGGTACCATGAGCTGCAGTGGCAGGCGCAGTGACTACGCAGCTCTGCTCTCTGCCTGGCGAGCTGTTTTCCAGGAGCGTGTCATAGCTGTTGATTTCCCGAGCTGGACTGCAGTATGATGGCACCTGTCAAAGAGCCAAGCCGAGGTCTGCGTGTTCGTACTGAGTCACCTGCCCGCCTCTCTGTGGCTGAGGTATTTTCAAATGTCAGGCTTTAGCAGATATTCTGCTGCAGCAGGGAAGATGATGTAAAGCTCCTGCATAAACAGGGTAATGAATTTGCTGGATGAAAGGGGCTCAGATGCTGCTGTGTCCAAGTTTCCTTGCTAGTCCACATTTCCTTCTCTAAGATCTTTTCTTACCTGTGGCATTTCAGGGACTATGGTTGGAATATTCCTCAGATTAATTCCTGATTTGTATTTATTTTCTCTCCTTCATCTCTCCCTCCAGAGCTTTGCCATTAGCCCTAGTCCCTGGCTATCTCAACCAGCTATCCCAGCCCTCCGGCACCAAATCCCCTCTGCTCCCTGGTCCTGCCCATTGCATTGATGGGGAGTGAGCCTCCAGAACAAGCAGCCCTGGTTCCCATGTACCTGGGACTTGGCTATGGACCATGCCGCACAGCAGGAAGGCTTCCAGGCTTACAAGCAGGGCAGGGTGGGCCCAGGGACCTCTGATTCCCAGCAGCTGAGATACTTGCCTAAATCTTGGTTAAAAAATGATCTTATCAGAAAGTTGTGCTTGCAAGTCCAAGGATACTCCCCGAACATACTTCCCAGAAGACTGCAGTATGAATGATGAAGAATCAATTCAAGTGTGCGATCACAACCAAGGTGTGTGTTGTGGTCCAGGATCTGCCCTTGCAGGGATGTTGACTCTATGACAACGGGTGTTTTTCACTCTGTGTTTTACAATCTTGTGCTCACTGTACGCAGCAGGCAACAGTTTCCTTGAGCTCTTGCTGCAGCCATGCGTGCTGCTGGGACAAGGATTTTATTTTAGTGATCACTGACTAGAAGTCATCACCAGGGTTGTCAGTCATCTTATAAACTCACTCTTCGTGGAGGTGGTAGTTTTGGAAAACCAAATATCTTGAAGTTATTTTGGCACCTCTTTATAGGCTAGGTGATGGATCTGGAATACCTTCCTTTAACTTCAAGAGGTTTGGGATCACACCCATGGCTTGGTTATTCATTTATTCCATCCCCCCGCCTTTATATTTCACTCTCCAGGCTGCCAAAGGCTGGATGTGTTGTGAGGCAAGTACCTCAAAGAAGTGTCCTGTGCAGGCAGCTGTAGGCATACATCCAGCTGCTCAGCTCTCTGGAAAAGAGAGTTGTGAAGTGCACCTGGAGAACCTGCCTTCCACAGACTGGGAGCCAGTGAGTAAACACTGAGTACACGGCTGAGTGCTGCACACTCCTGTCTCCAGTGACCTTTAAGGAAAGGTATTTTTAACACTAGTTTAATTTGGACCCTGAGCTGCTCCTGCAGGGAGTAATCAACTGATAACTCAGAAATTCACCAGCTGCCAGTGTTTGGGTACCCAGGCTGACAGCGATTCATCTGTTAATGAGTGTCCCTCGTTAGCACATCCCCAGCATGGTGCAGGGAGTGACCAGGATAGGGCAGGGGGGCCTTGTGTTGCTCCAAGGAGGACACATTTGGGCACTGATGATGTGCTGGGAGTTGGTGGGGACACACACCTTTCAGCACACCACATGGTAGGATTTTAGACATATCTGCATGCATTGGCTTGTGCTACAAAGCAGCAAGAGCAAAATGCCGTGTAGAGCTCCGTTACTGTAATGCTAACGCAATGCTTGAACGTCTGCTCATCTCATTAAGGCAGTACTGAGTGAATCAAGTCTCTGCATCCCATCACATTAGAAAAGGTCAAGTGCAAATCCAACACTGGTTTTGCCCCCCTTTATGTCTTCCAAAAGTTCAGATACAAATTGCAGCCGAGACTGTCAGAGGTCATGTTCATAGGCTAGTCTGGAAATGCAAGGTCAGTCTGTAGATAGTGAATGGAGAGTAGTCACAGGTACCACAGGAGCATTGTGACTGCTACAGATAACAGCAATTTGTGGTCACAAGAGGATTCCTGGTCTGTATTTCTGTATTTCTGTCTACTGTTGAAATGCACACAGCTTAGCTCAGGCACTAGGAGCCTGAGCACCACTACTGGGGTTTACCCCAGGGTCTCTCCTAAGGTGTTTCAAGAAAGGAAGGTACAGGGATGGAGCACTTAGCTGGAAGTGCAAGCGTGCAGTGACAGAGTGCAGGTTTTCATCACCAAAAAGCTGGCCTGCAAGAAGGGCTGGAGCTCCTTGTAGCAGGCAACACGCCGTGTTCACCACCACGTGCTGCTGCCAGCCAGAGGGGCTGCTGACAGACCCAGCCTTGAAAACAAACTGTCAAGCAAGGCATTTGAGGTAGGTGTGAGATTTGTGTGGACTGGGGTGTGTTTTGTGGGTTTTACTACTCTAAAACACTACCTGAGCATCTGTCTCTGTCTCACCCAGCACACTGAGTTAGGTACCAGAGCTGAATTTTGCTGAAACTCCTGGACAGTGCATAAAAAGTGCACAAGTGTAGCAAGGATCCATCTTCTCTCATCACTAATCTGATTTACCTGTTGGAATAACAAAGTACATAGTCCTTTTCCTAAGCACACACTATGCAAAATCAGAGCCAGGGCTCTAAGGGGAGTGTTTGGAAATCAGGTCTCTCCTGTCAGTGTGAGGACAGGGAAACATTCTTCTCTCTGAGGATGGGATTCCCTCTAGTCTAGAGGAAATTACACATGACAATGACCCAAATACGGATGAATCTCAAAGCTTTCTGAAGAGGCTATCCATGGGAAAGGCAAACCAAGCCCCTTAAATTCTAGGAAAAATCCCAGTACGGGATGGGAGTGTGTTGCATCACTTTTCATTCCCGTGCACTATTTGCTGGACTCAAATCCAGGCTGTGTGCAGCAGAAACAGATGTGTAGGATCAAGAGTTCCTTTCACAGAGCAGACAGGGCCATTTTTGCCATTGCTCGGCTCATTCCCTGATTCTGAGCCAGAAGCAAGTACAAATCCCCTAATAGACCAGGGAGCTGGAACACCACTGGGAGCACCAGGAGCGGGCAAGGCCCTTGAGGCAACAGAAGCACTTTGGCTCATAGCGTGTTAGGACAGAGAGCCACGGCTTCTAGGCTGGCTCTGGGATTACAGAGGTGTGCCCAGGGTATGGAGCACTTGTTCCAGGCTGCAGAACTGCCTGACCCGTTATCTACTCCTCCGTCCAGTGCTGCAGACTGTGCCCCAGCACCTTCTCCCTGCAGCACAGGGCTCTGTGAAGGGCTGCTGCCAGAGCTGTTGTCTACAGCGTGGCTCGCAGCGGTGCGGTTGCTGCGATGCCTGAAATCCTCGGTGTACATGAGCTGCATTCAGAGTAAGCTCTGAACTGTGCAAAGTGCATGCAAAGTAGTGGTGTAATGACATGCAAACTGGTTGCTTTGCCTTCGTTAATATTTTTTTTTTAAAGCCCCAACTTCTCCACTGCTTCACACCATATATTGTTACTGAGGCTGATGGGAAGTGAATATAAATCAACACCTTTCTGGTTTGGTACCATTTTGTGGTGGCTTCGCTTTGGCACAGAAAGCAAGTGCGTGTTGCGAAGCTGCTGGTTCCCCCGCCTGAAGACAGCAGGATGAACTTTACAGCTAATGCCTGCTTGGCAAAACAGACCTAAAAGCACAGTGAGGCCGCAGGTTTCTTTACACTGCAGAGACCAAGTGATGCTCCCAAAAAACTATGGCCAAACAGTCACTGACCTTAACTCCTTGCCAACATCAATTCCTTTTTCGCTTAGTTTAACGTTGAAAACAAACTTGTAACTCGATCACTGGCCATGGAATTCATCCCAGAAGAAATGCAAGGACCAAAACCAATGTGGACCAGGTGTGAATTATAAATAGCATCAGCCAGAGGCCTCCTGTGTCCGAGGGGGTTTAATCCTGTGGCCAATGCTCCTCCTTTTATATTTCTCTTTTAAGCCTGCCATTTTTAAGCCCTCTCAGCTAGGTCTTCTTTTGCTGAGGATTTCTACCACACCAAGTGCTGTGATGCCCCTAAACCGAATGAAACCCCTGGTATGGGTCTTCTACCTACCAGATCTTTAGTTAAAATGACCATCTGGCAACTGCAGCCTTGTCCCGTGCAGCGGGACAGGTGCCATACCCTGGGAGAGCAGAGGCGTCACAACAGCATCCCTGAGCTTTCCAAAACCAGGAAATAGTTTGACTCAAAAGAAACTGAGAATGGGAGATGGCTTTAAAGAGAGACACAGAATAATAATCTTTGTTTTATACACAGGCATTTTAAGTTACCATCGATTCATCTTGAGTCAGAAATGATGTAAACAAGGGAGTGCAAGCATGCTTTTCTGCCTCTTGATACTTTTTTTTTTTTGCCTATAAGAAAGCTTTCATTTCCTTTTTTCCTGTAAAAATGGAAAGGGAGAGAAATCTTACATTTGTTTATTTATTTATTTGTTAAAATTAAGGCAGAATTAGGAGATAAGCCCCTCTGAAATTAGGAAATCTGGGCTCGGTGGCTCAAATATTAATACAGTTCCCTACCTCACCTTTGCTACCTCATGTCTTTCACCCTGTTCCAGCATCTTGACTGTGCTGTAGTGCAACCACTGCTGGGTAGAATCACTTTGTCGTGAACCATACTCTGCCTTTCTAAAGCAATAGTGCAAAGGAAGGAAAGAGCCTTCTGGTGTGGCATCTGCACTGGTTATTGCTTGAAAGTAAGTGGAATTCCACCAGAGTCCTTCTCTCCCAGCAGAGCTGAATCAGGGCTTAAGATATCCCAACATGACTGAAGCCTAGTTTAATCTTACCTTTCACTAAGAGACCCTTCACCCTAAGAAGGTGCCTTTTGCTGATTTTATCACCTTCTGGTATCCCAAAAACATAACCTGAGACTCTACCAAGCCAAGGAGGGGAGTTGTTCTCCTTGAGCAATGCAGCAGTGAGAGGAGACAGGCTTTGTCACTCAGGACCTAACTCAGGACCTCTGGAGTGTGTGGTCACCTTCAGATGCCACATATGGTTTCTGTATGACTTTGGTGATGTCAGTAGTTTACTGATTCGCAGAAGCAAGGACAAAGAAAAACTATGATCACCCATCTTTCAGCATGAGTTAAGATACTCTACAGAAACTGTTAGTCAAAGTTTTTCTAGGTCTAGTTCAGCCTGAGAAGATACAGCTTTGTACAAAATGCCATATGCTGCCTGACGAAGCTTTCCTTGCAGATTGTGCTTTATCAATTCACATAAGCCTGTGAAAAGGAGCAAAAACAAATGCCTGGATTCAGTGAGTCAGAGAAGATTTATTTAAACTGGATCCTCTCATTCCCCTTTCTTTTCATGCCAGGTGCAGTGTTGGCAAAATAAATTCAATTCACAGGCTCCTGTCATCCTCCGGATCTTTGGATCAGTTCTTACTCCCTCCTGATAAAGTCCTAAACACCTGCCATGGTCAAAACTATTCTTGCATCACCTTCTGAATGCAGTGGCTTCAAGCCCATGAAATCAGGAGGTTAATGCCATAGTCAAGACTTCAACCAGAGCTCTTCTGCAGACCTGAGCTGATTTTTTTGAAAATGCCACGGTGGCTGCCAGTTCTTAACCAATAGAGGAATTACCAAAGGTCATCCGTGTTTGGCTTATCAGGCAATACAAGAAGATGGGAGAATTTTCCAGCAGAGCAGAGTTTGGGGTGGCCACAGTACCGTAGTATGAATTCCTCACTTAACCTGAGATCAGATTCAATTTTTCTCTTGTTGTATAAAATGGGGATGAATATCCTTGCTCTGTATTATCTGCTTGGATCACAAGCTTCTGGAGACACATCTTTTACCATGCGTGGTATACATCTGGTAGCATTAGTTGTATTGACACATTTTTGTGTAAAGGTCGAGAACAGTTGAAAATCAAACCCAAATGGGGCAAGCCTGAAGATCAGCCAAGTGTGGACTTACAGCTGGTCCGCTGCTTTCAATAGAGCTGTTCAGCACTGTGGTGGTGGTAGGATGGCTGATGAAAACTGCTCAGCAATGGAGGTTATCCAGGGGGAAAGCAAACCCTGAGGAGTTTAATACACTTGGGGAGTGAGTAATTTCTGCCTTGCTGTAATGAAAGAACATCTTAAACACAATTGTCGCATTTGGGATGATGTGACAGAAATAGAGGACTGGAAACGCATGCCAGTTCTGAAGAAGGTGAGAAGCAAGAGAGAGGAGCTGTGGGCTAACACACGCCCATCAGTCTGACCCCTAACAGTAATGTTTTAGAACAAATTTTAACTGCAAGAATAATTGAAGACATGGGAAAATGCAGCAAGAGCTTACCAGAGTGCATTATACCCACCTCTGGTAAGAGGACTAATATTCTTTCTACACGAGAAAAATAGTTTGGGACTTTAGGAGAGCCTTCAGTAATGTGTCCTAAAGGAAACTGGTAGGTCTGCTGGAAAAGAGATTCTCACAAGACAAAAGTGTGATCACAAGGCTGGCTAATGAGGAGAAGGGGTCGCTATGAAGGCTGAAAGATAGTTTGTAGTGGAGGTTCTTACAGACAGTACTCATCTTGGCTTCTGTCCTTGCCATTTGGGAAAGACAGAAGCATGCTGATGACATTTACTAATTAAGAGGTATCATTAGAGGAGGAAGGGAAGAAGGGTATGGGGTAAGAGGAACAGAATACAATGTAGTGGCACACAGTGCAGGGTCACATATTTATAAACCCTTTTACTACAGGGAACTCTAATTCCACTTGCCTTTGCAACCGAGAAGGACAGAGAAAAAGAGAAACCCCATCTTAACAGTTGATGATTATGAGCGACCAGTTCGAGATGACCTTGACAACATGACCCCAGGATACACCAGCCATTTACAGCACAGAAAGGAGAGTATTTATCCCACTGCACAGGACATCTGGAGTAAATTATACTGCTCTGGTCACTCATCTTCAAGAAAGAAAAGCTGGGGAAAAAAAAAACCAGGATGATAAAAATTGTGAGTCTGTCTCAGTGACAGGAGATTTTGAGCTTGGCTTGTATGGCTTAGCAAAATAAATGTCGAGAGGAGATGACAGTGGGCCCTATAAATATATCAGGAATGCAAACATCAGAGGAGAAGAGTTATTTTAAGCTGAAAAATAATTTGGCAAAAGAACAAGTAGGTATAACTCGTCAATAAATCATTTTGGCCTATAAAATAGGAGGTCTGTAATCTTCAGAGAGATGCTTTGGACAATTCTTTCAGAAGGAGGAAGAGACTGGCAGGTATCTAAATGATATGCTTACCTGCAATAGCAGAAACCTGGTTCCTCTGACCAGAAAGCCCCTTCTGGCCCTGTGCTTCTAATTTGTAGTACAATGGAATTCCTAAATGTTACATTGCAACAGCAATTAGCTAGTAATCAATAATATTAACTAGTTACTGGAATGACTGGATATTGCTTGTAACTGGATAAAGCCAGGAGGGCAGATGAATCTCTCCTTTGTGAGATGAGACCCCAAAGGATGAGCGTGTCCATCTAGGCTTGTCGTCTAGAGAAAGTTTCACCTCTCTCCTGTTCAGAGAAGAGCGACTAAGTTGGTGAAGGGCCTGGAGAACAAGTCTTATGAGGAGCGGCTGAGAGACCTGGGGCTATTTATTCTGAAGAAAAGGAGGCCAAGGGGAGACCTTATTGCTCTCTACAGCTACCTGAAAGGACATTGTGGTGCTGGTCTCTTCTCACAAGTTACTAGTGATAGAACAAGAGGGAATGGCCTCAAGCTGCATCAGGGGAGGTTTAAACTGGACATTAGGAAAATTTTTTTCCCTGAAAGTGTTGTCAGGCACTGGAACAGGCTGCCCAGGGAGGTGGCTGTCACCATCCCTGACTGTGTTTAAAAGCCATATAGATGGGGTGCCTGGGGATATGGCTTTGTGGTGGACTTGGCAGAGAAGGGTTAATGGTTGGACTCAATGATCTTAAAGGTCTTTTCCAACCTTGAGGATTCTATGATTCTATGACTAAGAGTTATATAATTAATCCAGACTAACCCATTTTGTGGAGTTCCTGTGATGGTGAGATCAGAATTAAGTCCAACATCTCCAGATAGGTCCAGGGTATGCTAATCATCAATGTTAAGATTTTAAACATTTCTTAACAAAACTGACACATAACTTTGCTCTCTTATAAAGCTTCACAAATGTACAATGTGATTCCTGGATGGAGATCACATCAGCTCCACGGTTATTAATTGACAGGTTTCTCATTGACCTTAGCTCAGCTCTGGGAATGGTGCCAGCACAATTACCGTAACTCTGATCAGGGCAGACATAAAGCTCCTGTATCTACTCTGACATTGTGCCAGATTTTTCTCTTGCTCGATGATGGAAAGATGCTTTTCTTCTTTGCTCAATTTCAAATAGTTCAGGCTGAGTTGGCCATAACAAGATTATTTCCAGCAAAAGAAGGAAAAGAAGTGAACTACCACGCAGATGTGTGTGTACGTTATGCACTGACTCCATAGATAACCTTTGGGAAATGTGTCCCAAGAAGAAGTGTTGGGGGAAACTGAGGGAAGGTGACTTGAGCTAGTAACCTGGAAGACAAATGGCAGAGTTGGGAATAAAATTCAAGGGGCAGATGCTTGATTCAGTGTTGTTTTCACTGAATCACGCTACCTTCCTGGAGCACGTCAAGGCCCATTGCCTTCCTTCCTGTGAAGATGGGCAGCTGGACTGCAATGACACCACGTGGAGCTGAGTGAGCTCATCACCTTGGAAAATCAGGCCCCTGGTGATTTTCTCTGACGTTAACTGACTGTCAGACCTTGCAAGAGGGGAGTCAACACATTTCCTGACCTACGGGATAAGCATTTTCCAAACCCTAGAGCGAGCTGAGTGTTGCTGCAGAGGAAACGCTGATGCAATCCACCAGCAGCTGCTGCTCTCCAATGTCCTCGCAAAGGCACTGTATGTATCGGAGGCTGAGTGCACACGAGTAGGGTCTTCAAAATCCCAGCCTCTTCTAAATGACAGGCAGGACTCGGTGTCTTCCCTCCAGACCTCCTACCTTCCTGTCCGCAAGAGAAACGCTGCTAAGGGCTGCTCCCAAGAAAACGCTGAGCGCATCCTGAGAGGAACCCCCTGAAAAAGGAGGATTTCCACGTGGGACCACTGAGGGGGTGGTTGTGTTTCCTAGATGCCTGGTTTCTGGCTCCTGTATCTAAAAAGTGGAAGTGTGGATACCTCCTAAGTGTGAGTGAGAATGGCAAGAGCGATGTTCTGAGTATATTGCGATGAGTCTAAAAGATCAGGTAATGCCTGTGTTCGAACAGGCAAATTTCATTTATGGACGGATGAATCTGGGTGATTGAATTAACCTGATTTAATGAATTACTGCCTCTCAGTGGAGCTGTGAAAACTGACTGCATTGTGCTTCAGTCCCGTTCTTTTTTAAATGCATCATATTAAGGGAAAGCAAACACATGCGGTTTGGAGAGTGGCAGAGCTATTGATGTGGTCAGTTACGATGGTTCTGCAGGTACCCGGTAATCCACAGGCAGCTAATCCCATATCCTTGCCTGCCTGTGCCCTGGATATGCACTTGGCACTGATGGCACTGGCATCTTCTAATGTCCCAGAGCCCGCCTCCCCTCCCTGCCAGAAATTCCCAGGATTCTTTATTCATGAACAGTGAAAAAGGAATATGGTGACACAGTCTCCACCAGGAGATTGTGAATGGTGAAAGAACAGTGTGGTGTTGCTCACAGAGCTGAAGTAGAGCTGTGCTCTCGCACTGGACAGAGATGTTTGATCATGTCACCACCAAAAGCTGGACCTCAACCATTGGACCCAGTTTATCATAGAATTGAAGAACGGTTTGGGGTGGAAGGGACCTTTCAATCTCATCTATTCCACACCCCCTGCACTGAGCAGGGCCATCTGCAACTAGAGCAGGTTGCTCAGAGCCCTGTCCAACCTGACCTGGAATGGTTCCAGGGATGGGGCATCGACCATCTCTCTGGGAAATCAGGGTCAGGGTCTCACTGCACTCACAGTAAAGAATTTCTTCTTAATATCTAATCTAAATCTCCCCTTTTTTAGTTTAAAACTGTTAACCCTCGTCCTGTCTCTACACCCCCTGACACAGAGTCCCTCCTCATCTGGCAAATTTCATTCAGCCATGGCTAATATCTTGAGCACTCTGCTCTGGCAATTGAGTGTTTTAATCTGTTTGTTTCTTTCGTCGTGTCGTTTTGGGGGTTTTTTTAACACAAAAACATTTGGTGAAGCGAACCTTGTTACGCACCACAAATCCTACTTCTAGGTCCTCAACCCAGCTCCTCCCCACTGGCGTTAATGGTCAGATTGCCCAGCAAGCTGCTGCTGGGCACGGGCAGCCGCGGGGTGCGGGGACAGCCGCGGGGTGCGGGGACAACCCTGTGTGCTACCCGGGGACAGCCGCGGGGTGCGGGGACAGCCGCGGGGTGCGGGGACAGCCCTGTGCGCTCCCCGGGCTGCGCTGCCCCTCAGCCCACCAAGGTTTCGGATGCTGCTGGACACAAGAGATGCCACCGACCTTCCTCGCACCGTCACCCCCGCTCCTTCAGCCGTGCCACCCAAACCCCACGAGGGGTCCCGTCCCCTGTGCCGAGCCCACCCCTGCCCGCAGTCCCCATGCCCTCCGTTCCCCTGCAGCACCCGCCCGGGGGGTCCCCAGGCTCTGTTCCTCCCCTCGCCCCGGCAGCGGGGCGGCTGCGTCCCCGCCGGGTGCCCGCAGCACCTCGCGCTAGCCCGCGGGAGGGAGCGGGGCGGGGCTCGCGCACCGGAGTGGGCGGGGCATCCAGCGAAGGGGGCGGGGCATCGGACAGGGGGCGGAGCCTCCGGTCCCGGCTCGGGTGCGCGGTGGCGGCGGCGGCGGCGGTTGCCGAGCAACGGTCGGTCTCGCGCGGCCCCGCGCCCCGGCGCGGCCTCAGGCGGGAACGGGCCGGCACCGGGCCTCGGGCCCCGGGCAGGGGCGGGCGGACCGAGGCGTGCGGGGAACGACCGGGACGTGGCGCTGAGTGAGTGCGGTCATGGGGAGCGGCCGGAGGGGCGGCTTCCCCCCATTACCCGTGCGTGCGGTGGCTCCGGGGAGAGGCTGTGCCGGCTGGCGAGGCGCTAACGCGGCCCGGGGCTGGAAGGCTCCCGAGTGTGTGTTGCTGTAGCGGGAAGGGGAAAGCACCGGGAAGGTCTCTCTTTGCCGTGGTGTCGACAGCGACTCTGGTAGGTTTAATGGTGTGTTTGAGCTTTGGGTTCCGGTGGAGCCCTGAGGAGCAGAATGGTGATGGGTCGGTAGTCCCGGGTGCCTGCGGCTTGGAGAAGCGTCCCCAGGGGGCTGGTGCTGGAGACCTGCCGGTGGGCGCTGAGCTTTGTCCAGCTCCCTGCAGACAAGGGCTCGGCCATGGTCCTTGTCCCTCCTATGACCCCTTCTTGGTGTGGAGAATCTCTGGGGATGGACCTGCCACCAGCAAGAGCCTTGTGATGCTTGCCCGGCGTTCTTAACAGGCACTAATTGGTTAATTGGAGCTCTGAACCTCTCCTTTAGGCCTGTGCTGTCCTGGCTCTGCACCATCTCCTGTAGCCCTTGTTTCCTGGTACCGGTGTTCCTGCTCTCCTGTTATTTTCTCTGCTGACTGTTGTTAGAAAGCACACTCACCTGATGAGTGCAAATTACTAAGCGTTAAGTCCAGCCACGCTGGCCTACTGGTAACGTTTTCTCTCTTAGATTCAGTTTACTCCTGCAGCCTGGGAATTACTGTTCTTTGAGTAAATAATCCTAGAATTGTCAGGGTTGGAAGGGACCTTAAAGTTAATAGTTCATTAAATAACTTTGTACGCAGATCTGTAAGTTACTCTGTATCAAATCCTTCTTCTCGTGATCTCTTTGGAGACTTTCTTCAGCTTCCAGAGAGCTCTTCTAGTCTGCACTGCTTCGTGTCCTGCTATGCTTTTAAGACCTATTGAGCATGAACTTCTGCTGCTGCAGTGGATAAAGGACTGTTACTAATTGTGGAGTGCTCCAAGTTACTGGGTTTGGCCGGGGCTTGTTTTGTTTTGTTGGGTTTTTTTTTTCTCTTGAGGATTGTGTTCTTTCTTCTGTTTTAGCTGGATACAGAGCAAACAAATAAGAAAGTGCCCTGTGAGCATCAGTGTCATTTACGATGAACGGAGATTAGTGGCTGTGAGTAGCACATGAAAATGTCTGTGGCAGAGGGATGGGAAATGAAAGATACAGAACAACAGTAGCATTGGAAGAAACAGGAAAATAATCTCCAATGACCGAAAATGTTTTGGAACTACTTTTTGAATTAGTCTCCCGTTTCATTTTATTTCTCTGTTACTTTGATTTGAATTTGTTTGAAAGCACTTGAATTAAAACTGCAGCGTTCAGGCAGGTCAGATCTCAGAGCTGCCGCTGTTAACAGGTTTTGCTGGGGGGCTTCTTGCCTTTGTGTGCTCTCTCTTGGCTTTAACGTGGAGAATCGCCACGCTCCTGTAGGTCTGACCTCTCAAGAGACTGGGTTGTGGATTGAAAGTTGTTTGGAAACAACAGAGCACTTTGAAACTCAGAAATGCTGCATATGATGCGTTTTCACCCCCTGAAGAAGTTGGGATTTCATAGGGCTCATAAAAGTAATGCGGTCGTAGCTGAAAAAAAACCCCAAACCAGTCTGGTTTTAGTGTCCCTTTCTTAGCTGGAAGATGGAAATGCTTCTGAATGTGCTGGGTATTCAAGACCAAAAAGAGGGTTAAGAGCAGGATTTGGGTAGGGTGAGAAGATTTTGCAGGTGACAGGAAAGGACAATTGGTGCAAAGCTAAAGCAAAGTGAAGTTTGCGGTGAGAGAGGGAATGGTTTTTGTGTTGTCCCATCTTTGCAACAATTGACACCACCTTGTATATAACATCTTTAAAAGTGGGTGAAATTTTGAGTATTAACTTGTTCTTTGGCTCTCACCATGTAGAGAAGATGAATCTCAAACTTTGTGTGCAGTGTGGCCACCTGTGGAATACAGGAATATAGGTATCTATGCAAATCAGTTGACAAATGAGTTTATTCACTTACTTCCTTTCTGAATACAGCTTTTGTACCTTTACACTGATAACAGAAAATGTCCAAAGGCGTCACCCACCAGGTTATCACTTGGGTGACAAATTAGCCCTGAGCCACTCAAATATTGATTGATTTATTTCCTGCCCTAAAATACGATTTAATCATGCTGCTTCTTACTTTTAAAATATATATACAGCAGGCTGTGTGCTGAGAGAGTATTGTTTATTTTTCCAGATGTTAAATATACCTCATACGTGGAGAGCTCTCTGAAGGGAACTTGCTTTTGAATGCACTTGGTCACCTACTGAGCAGTTGGAGGATGTGCAGAGCTGGTGGTAGGCACTCAGGGCTCCCTGGCTGCCTTTCTTCTGCCCAGGTCCAGCAGCTCAGAAATAGTGTCCTGGGAGTCATATTTTCAAGTCTTCTTGGTCCAATCAGAAGCTAAAGGGAAAAAAAACCCACCAATCACTTGGTCAACTTTTACTTCAGTGTGAGCCTTGACCTATGGGACTTTGTGTAGCATGGCTGATGCAGAACAGGGTGATGGTCAACCTGGTTGTAGACACCTCTTGCAGAGGTGTAGTGAGGAAAGATGACATGTTTGGGAGAGGCTAGTAGGAATGCTTCTGTTAATACCTTAAATAATACTGTTGGATGCTTTTTATCTTGGGTTAGCCAGATGATGAGCTTTGTAATTGGGTCACCCCTGTGTTCCCTCTGTGTGAAGGTGTTCACATCAATAAGACTTTTCAGGATGGGGTCCTGAAACTATGGTGCTGACTTGGATTTCCTCTTGGAGAGTAAAGTGCCTGTGACATGTAGAGGGCTTTGCGTGCCTTACAGCATGTCCCATTTCCCTAACTCTATCTGTTGATCTTAAAAAGATAGTGAATCTGGAAAACCTTGCTTTATCTGTATCCTTCTCGGTGTGTCCAGTAACGTGCCTTGCATCTGTGGTTTCAGTAATTGCTGAACTAGGCCCTTTGAATGCAAGGAGGGTGAATTAATGGCCTGGACGGTGTTTTAGGAAAAATAATTGTTTAGGTTGTTGTCCTTTGAAGGTTAGCAGAATATCCAATAGATATTAATCTGTGGACTATTAAGCATGAGATCAAAGCTTAATTCAGCCTGTCAGGATGCACTTACCTGTAGATTCTGTCTTTTGAAATAAGAACAGAATATTGTAGGTAAGGCCCAAAAAGGAGGATATTAAGCATTTCCTGACAAAACTTCATTAAGCTGTTGCTGTGGTTTAAATTACTATCTGTACCTTGGGTATACTTGTAAAAAGTAACATTATAGTCAAATACTTTTAACAAATCTGAAACTGTAATGTTAGAATTGCCTAAACCAATTATTTTTCCCAATCTTCTGCTCCAGTGACAGCCACGGTTAAGGCAGGATCAGCATGTGTGACAAGCACAAGCAGGTTGGTTCTGATGTACCCCAGCATTAGCTATCCACTGACAGGACCCCTGCCTGAGCACAGGAGGATTTTAAATAGAGCAGCCTTGTTCCTCTCTTATTGAACATCTGGACACTGCTGGATAAAAGCTTTGGGCCATGAAGAGCCAAATGCAGCCTCATGATCCCGGGCTACCTACAGTTAAAATGATGAGGGACTTGCTCATCTCCTCCACTAACTGAAACGATCTTAAGTCCAACCTTTGGCAGTGATAGTGTAGGCAGCTTGGAGCTCCATCTTTCCATGACCCCTGTTGTTCACCAGCTCCCTCTGCATTCTACCCCCTGCTTTGCATTGCTTAGGCCACTCTTGGGGTGGACAAGGGACAGACAGCAGAAGAGCCTCTTGAGACACTTTCTTGCAGCAGGAAGTTCACCTATATAAGAAAAAAAAAACCCACACCAACACTCGACCTGCAGCATCTTGCATTTACAGCTGAGGATTTAGGTGATCCCTGCTTATTCATGGCCACTGTCTGCAGCCTTGCACCACAGAGATGGTCACTGAGTATTTGTAACCAGAAACTGCTGCTGATCCCTCCCACCACGGGACTCTAAAAACCAAAACCAATTGATTGGACTTCGGTTTATTGTTTCTTTGACATGTAATAGCACATATAATAGAGCTTGATCTGCTTTTTATCTTGCTGTGAGGACAACACTTGACAGGCTAGCTCCAGAACAGCTTAATTTAGAGATGGTTCCACCACACATGATAAAAAAAAAGTCTCATCACCTTATAACCTCCTCAGCAGGATCTGGGAGAGTATTCTAGATCCTGATTTTTTTAATATGTGCAGTTTGTAGATATATGAAGGAGAAACGGGTGGCTAAATGCATTGCCTTGTTATTTCTTACTGCTATGGTTTTTAAGGATAAGAAACACCTTTTGTCTCAAGGGTGTGGGCTCAAACCCAGTCTGGGTTTGTAGCGTGCACTTCTCTGTGATCACTGCTGCTTTGGATGACAGCACAGTGTGAATTCAGCCCCGTGTATGGAGGTAATGTGAAGTCCACAAACCTCCCAAGAACCTCCCCAGGGACTGTGCAGGGCATAGATCTTGAGGTGGACCTACCATGGTTGTGGCAGCTGCAGAGCAGGATTTACATGTAACACCAAGGGACTGTCAGGCACACTTACAGCTTGTGAAACCATAAATAAGGAAGGTGGGCAATCGAGGAAATCGGTGTTCTTGCTTTGAGTGCAAATTTGGGTGCTTGAACCAAGGCCTTAGACTGGATGAAGTATTAAAAAAAACCCCATCAGCTTAAGCATTTGAGTTATTCAATGTCGTCGAAGCCAGTCGGGTGTCCATTCCTTTGAATGGGGTATTGGTATCTTGATATTTCAGTGTTCTCATCAAAGATTAGTTTTTCCTGTAGTTGGGCACACAAGTGGAATATTTTGGAATGCTCTTTCTAGTATTTACATGATCCCTTGATATTAAAGTAGCATTGCTGAAGTAGTCGTGACCTCCTTCTGCTTAACAAAACCAGCAGATGAAAACAATCATGTATGGAAAAGAAAGATTCACATGAATATCAGGTCAGGTGTTTTGTTTTCCAACAGTTTAGAATCTGCACCTGCTAAACTAGACTGGTGTGTGGTGGGAGGCTTTATGTTGCATGTGGAGCAGGAACTGGTTTTGCCATTAGCGGTGGATTATTGTAACAGTAGTTTCCTAATGACATCATAGCAAATTCCAGCTGCCCGAGCAGTTCTTTTCCAGCAGAGGTTATCTGCAGTGCATTTGCACAAAATTACACTTAAAAGGGCACTCGTGGTTCCCTTGAGACTTAGGAACCAACACTCTTGTCAAATCCTTAGTAAACACCGGATTCTTTGTTTTCATTCAGTAACATTGTGGGCTCTACTGAAATCTGGGATTCGGGATTAGACAAATAACAATCACGTTATGCTGGCTGAGGAGCTGGCCTGAGGCAGCAAAGATTCCTTTTTCTTTCTTTTCTTTTTCTTTTTTTTTATATGGGATATATCTATTGAGCTATATACCTTTCCTCATGTAAATCTGGATTAATCACTGTTGTTTGGGGTTGGTTTTTGTTTGTTTTGAAATGATAATGTAATTGCTTGAACAAGCTCTTTAGGTAGAAGGCTGCATTAGAAATTATCATGCCTAGTCCCATGATTCTCTCCTAGACTTAAGCCATAATTAATAACCTTTCTGGCAATTGCTGTGTTTAAAATTAATATATATTTAATGAAGAATACATGATCCTATCATTGACTCTTCGATAAATCTTGTAGCAGAAAATAAAATCTTGCTGTTTTACCAGTTTGTTGGACCTGAAGAGCATCAAATAACCATTCTCTGCCAATTTCTTTCTAGCAAATCGCTGTATTCTGCAGGGATTTGGAATAACATGTTGTTCCAGGGATCATTTAATTTTAATTATGATCTTTATTAGCTGTATTGCTCTATATATGTTGAAAATGTCATGTAGGTTTTAATGAACTTTCACAACACGTCTGTGAATTGCATAGCTCACCATCATCACTCTTGCTTTGAGAAGGAGAGTGGCAGCAGTGGGGGAAAGCTGGTGGATTTTCATAGAATTCTAGATCTTCCATGTCACTTCTCTGGTCCTTGATTTCTTCTGCACTCACTGATTATCTGCTTCTAGTTAAGCACACGTTGAAGAGCCTGCCGAGGCCCATCGTGCAAATCCTACCAAGTCAAGTTCATTGATTTCTTTCATTCTTTTTCTTTCGTTAATGTTCATACACAGAACAAAACTCCATTTCTCTCCATCCATTTTCTCTTTTCCTGACACCCTCATCTACTGACTGGGATTGCTTTGCTCTCTCCAGTTGAGTCCACTGAAGGTTTGCATTTGATGCAATCTGAGTTTCCATCCTTGTTGGTCCCACTGGATCTTGCAGGAATGATCTCCGTTACCATTCAGCATATAGGTCCAGCATACATCCAATGCAGCCAACTTCTCCATGCAGTTAATCTTCAGGTTGGTGACTTCTCAGACCTCTTCAGTGACAATGAAGTCTTTCCAGCCCCTTGGGACTGTACCACTAAGCCTAGCACTAGTTTGGATCAGTGGCTGCTTGTCCGGTGTGTTTGATCTCTCATCTGCTTTGTAGCGTTTTGGATCAGTGGGTGAGGTGGCTTTACTGGTCTGATTTTTACCTGGTTCTGAAAGTCAGGGCCCAATGGAAACGAGCAATCTGACTGCTGTATCTATGGGGGGACAGTGCTGTGCCAGGCCCCCTTCTCGCTCCAACACAGTGCTGGAGGTGGTGGAAATTTATGGATTTTTATGTAAAATTGGTACCTCACCAATAAGATTCCCGCACTTTTGGCTTTTCCATATTCCTAGTTTTTAAATTCAGAAGTTTCTTTCTTCTCTAGAGAAAGTTTTGAAGTGATGGAAGCATGTAAAAAGAAAAAAAATACCAACTCAGTTTGATCCCAGACAACTTGTGATGAAAATACTGTTCTCCCCACTAATCCAGTGCTACAATAATTACAAGCAGCAGATCAATAGTGGGAAGCATAGAGCTGGAAGTGTTACTTCAGATATTAAGCCACAAATTGATCTCCCTGTCAAACCTTAAGTAAGTGCTGTATCAACACATATTTCAAAGACTGGAGGATGTTCCGAAATGTAACGGTGATGGACTGAAAAAAGGAGAACAATAATTTGGTTTATGCATTAACACTTCACAGCCCAAATGTGCCCAACCCTGCTGTTACTGTTGTGTTCTGCACTTGCAGGTTACACCAGTGACTTCTGACTATCTCCACTTGGCTCTGATAACATGTAGGATTACCTCTGGATAAGTAATTCTTTCTCAGGAAAATAAAGACAACACTGGAATATCCTCATATAACGTGAGAGTCTTGAATTTCCCTGGACAACTGATGGCTGTTGCACCTCAGTGTACTGGCTGAATCCTCCTGACCTGCTCTAAAGAAAGTGGGGGGGAACAAAATCTGAGAAATTTTAGAACTCTTTGGAAAAAGAAACAGATAACAGAAATTTATGGGTTGTAATTTTTATTCTAAAACCACACACATGGTGGTTTTGAGATTGCTTTTCCCCCTTCATGGGCAGAAGGATGAAAGTTGTCCTTATACTACTTAGAGGTGCTCTGAGGTTTTAGAAGGTGCAAATGTCACTGCTCAATTCACTTTGGGTGTTCCTTTTATATTAAGAAAGATGGAAAGGAGGAACATCTCTCTGAAGAATGTGTTCTTGAACAGGCTTTTTAAGCGTTGAATGTTGCTGTGGCTCAGACGGAGCTTTTGAGAAGTCAGATCCTCCAGGAATGCTTGCCAGGTACATGCAGACGTGGGAAAAATTGTTTTTTTCTTTCCTTGGGTTGCCTCTGCCCTGATGAGCATATGGACAGAGCACTTAGGAGAACCAGGTTTGGGTTCCTCTCTCCCTCCTACAGGGAGAGGGGTTTTGGTGGATTGGTAATTTGTGGCTCTTCAGATGAGGGATGCTATTTTCTCTAACAGCACTGAGTTTTTTGGATTTCTTCTGCTAGTGCAGAGATGAAGACTTTTGACTGGACGAGAGTAGTCGGAGCAAGAAGTCTCTCTGGGGTAAACCTCTCTCACCTACTAACCAGTCAGTCCTCTGGAAGTAGAGCTGAGCAGTCAGAACTTCCTCTCTCTTTCCTGACGGAAATCACTCCTGTGTCTAACTGTTCATTAGTACACGGGGGAAGGAAGGTGGCAATTCTCAGGCCTTGGCCACCACTGAAGCCCTCTCAGCCAGTTATGATTAGCATCATTATTTAATTACTTTTCCAGCACTAAGAATAAGAACAGAGGGAAGCTGCAGGTGTCCCTTCAGCAGAGGGAGAAAGCTTTCCTCCAGTCCAGCCTGTTGTTACAGCCCCGTTTCCAGCTGTGATACTGCCTTGCTGCCAAGTAGTAGTAAATAGCTGTATAAATCATGGTAATGCTTGTACCATTCGGGTACAGCCAATTGCTTTTTGACTCTGACGGGTGTACAGACACTTATTCTCATATTTCAGAGTTAATTGCTAATATTTCTGTAAAAGGAATAGCTTTGGGAATTGGAGAATGAACACTTTTGAAGCGCTTAATCTTCAAGCTGTGGATTTCACTCCTCACTTGGAGCACACGCAGTTTGTTTAAATTGTATTTTAATTTTCTCTTCTCCAAGACTCTTCAGAACTAGAAGTCAGTAGCCGTGGCCTGCCTGACCCAGAGGCCAGTCAATGATGGTGCAGTACCTGTGATTTAGGGCAGGAAATACAGACTGGTGCTGCCTACAGGCACCTGCTTCCCCCACTTTCAACCACTTCTCAGTGGTGACGTGTCTTGGTGCTGGCACTTGCAACCCAGAGCCCAGCAGAATTTGCATTCCTCAAGAGGGGTTGGGTAGGTAGGAGGCCCATATGGGGATGGTAAGTTCATTGTCCCTCAAGAAGGGTGACTGGAGTAGTGAGAAGACTGGAAATACTCATGTCCCAAGTTGTTTGTCCTTGATGACTTACTGAGCCGTAGATACGCTGGGTTTTGTGTATAGCTGCGATCAATAGTTTGCTGTAAAAGCTTACACTCAAAACTGAATGAGATGTGGGACTTGGATGGCTCTTGAGGGTGAAGAAAAGGAAGGATATATGTTATGTGATGCGTTGCTTTGGGTTCCTTCTGACTGAAGAAACCTCTGTCTCCATGGACACTTGCTGACTTGCAATGGCAGTCAAAACAGATTTTGCTGAAGGAAAAATGATAAATATGGGGGGGGTGGAATAATCAGACTACTTGTTATGCTTTTGTTCAAAGCAGATTGAGATGGACCTGAAGTGGAATCCTGGCAGAGTTTCTCATCCAGCCCCAGCCACCATCCGGGAGACTGATTTGAGTTGGCGAGGCAACCTGAATCCCAGCCCGCTGATTAAAGATGACAGAGAGCTGCTTATGGAGGAATACCTTTCCCCCAAGAAACTGGTGAGTAGACATCCAACTTTCTCATGAAGTAGAAGAGGCACACTGGCATATTCAGAGCTGTGTTAACCTTACAGATGCTCTTGTGACGCCTGCAGACTCTTGCATATCTGACACTTAAAATGCTGCATAAAGTAGGTTCTGTCATATGGAAATTTATCAAATGCTTGTCTTCCTTTCACCTTGTGTCATATCAACAATATTCCTGGAGTGAATTCTGCTTCTTGCTTGGTTTCTTAAAGCAGCGTGAAAAGTTTGGGCAGCATAATTGCAATTTAAACAGATCTCATTAATGCCATCTGAAGTACCTTGAATCTTAACATCAGAAAAAGGTTTTTTCCAATCTCCAGAACAAGCTTAATGTAAACGTAACTCTAAAAGCACAACTTTTTTTTTTTCTGAATTAGTGAAATCCTCTGTCCTGCTAAGAAGCCAGTTCAAATATTCAGCAAGTGCTAGAAGTACATTCTCTATATATCAAAGTGTGTGACATTTCAAAGCACATTTGAAAGCCACGTTTTTCTTTGACCGGGGGAAATGATTTGGCGTGCAGCCTGTTGAAAGAGTAACTCACTGAACTCTTCGTGAAGGAATTCACTTTGTGGAGGAACTTTTAGTTACGTACTGTGCTCTATTTGCTCAGGACTAATTAAGGGTGAGATCCTTTGGGATGTGTAGGAGCTGAGAAAATAACCTTGCTTATCCCTGCTAAAGGAAGGGAGAGCTGAGAGCGAAGGTACAGGGAGAAGCTGCAGCTTTGCTTTGTGGAGCTGGGTAGAAATCAATGGAAGAGAAATGGGGCCAAGGCTGTGGTTCGGTTGGTGCCAGTGGGCAAGGTGGTGGTGCTGGTGTCCATGGTCCTGTGTGCATCCAGTGGCGAGACGGACGTTGGCTTCTCTAGTGAGCGTGTTCCAGCTGCAGGTTCACCCCACTCCCTGACTGTCGCAGTTCTGACCGTGTGCTGTACATGAGACAGCTGCTCAGAACTGCTCTTCCCTTAGTAGCCCAGCCTTTCCCTTAGTAGCCCAGCCTTTCCCTT
>JANVCC010000046.1:13062838-13133740 GCA_025345505.1 Todiramphus chloris collaris
TTCCCTTAGTAGCCCAGCCTTTCCCTTAGTAGCCCAGCCTTTCCCTTAGTAGCCAAGCCTTTCCCTGCTTATAAAATGTTTGGAGATGCGAAAAAATCCCTTTCTGTGGAGTGTCTATTTTAATCTTTCTGAAGAAAAATTGGTATCTGCCCTATGATCTCTGCCATTTACTTTTCTTTGGCTCATGTGAACATATGTCAAATTTTTTGTGTTTTAAAGTCTGGCATAGAGGTTGACCAGTCTAATGTGTCTGTGGCCTTCGGTACCCAGTGTAAATCTAGTGGGAAGCTCTGAGATTAGTCTGTTTTCTTAGGGCATGAACCAAAGCCTATTGGAGTAACCAAACCAGCTGCCCTCCAACTTCAATAAACTCTGAATTAAATTGGTAGGAAGTTCTTTTGTTGGTAGGAAATTCTTCTCTTTCTGAATCTGTGATGCTTTTAGTTTGCAGTGAATTGTAAGCAGAAAAGCACACGTAAGGCAGAGTTACCCACACCCCATAAAGCTGCAGTTTGTTATTGTGTAGTTGTTTGTTTGTTTGTTGGGGTTTTTGTTGTGGCTTTTTTTTAATACAGATGAGAAGTTAAATCCCCCCACAATTCTAGGCTGTTTTTAAAAATGGGGAAAACTCCTGTATTATTCACATATACCCTCTTGAACTTGATCGAGCCTTGCCTCTGTGTGTGCATTAACATTTGTAAGGAATTCCATTTCAAAGAGCCTTTTTTTTTTTCAATGGGTCTGTACAGTCCTAATAATTTCTCTGGACACAGTTATTTCCTGGCTCTGGAACCCGACATTTGTGTTGGCATAGCTGGGATAGTTCCTGCTTGGAGAAAAAATTAGATGACATTGTCAAGGAAATATTTACAGTGTTTTATAGCTTGTTTTAATACCATATCGAATCTTATCTATTCTTTGTCCTTTGTGTTGATCGAATGGAAACCACTGCTTCCACACGCTTACTTCCTCTGGAGCTGCAAATGTAAGAATAGAAACAGTGTTCAAACATTTAATCTGAAACAAGTTTTCGCAGGCATGGTTTTTGTTGGGGGTTTTTTTTTGTGGTTTTCTTGTTGTTGTGTTTGTTCTTGTTTGGTTTGGTTTTGTTTTTTAGAGAGATGCACGCCATTGATAACCAAATGGTTTGAAAGGTTGCTTTGCTTAAATCGATACACTTGCAATATTTTCTTGATTGTGTTTTCGTTGTGAATATTTTAGGAGTTATTGATTTTATCCGCTGAAGTGCTCTGAGAAGGAAACTAATAGATTTTTTTAAATATGTGGTCATTAAAGTAAAACAATTTTACATTCAAACAAGGGCATAGGCCCCAGGTCTGCAGTGCTGCGTAGGCAGGTTTCTGAACACCCGATGAAGGTTCCCGAGGGAGGTTTGTCCCTGAGATACATGCTCAGCTCTACTCCTTGCCCTTGCAGTGTGCCGTGTTGCACCAGTGTCTTTTGAGCTGGCAGAGTCTGGAAGGTCCATCTGTGAAGAGTCTGTGAAGATTGGGTGCCTTGAATTGCATCCCATTGCCTCAACTCTGCACGTGTTGCTCCTTTTGTCCTGTTTCCAGAGGGACGTCAGCTTGGTTAGAGTGGAAATATTGGCAGTCTCCAATGCAATGTTGTCTCTTGCAGGCAACCCCAAGCTTGGTGTGAGTGTCGATCTGCTCGAGGGTAGGGGGCTCTGCAGAGGGATCTGGACAGGCTCGATCAATGGTCCAAGAGCAATCGTGTGTGTTTCAATAAAGCCAAGTGCCGGGTTCTGCACTAGGGGCACAACCCCCAGCAGCACTCCAGGCCTGGGAAGGAGTAGCTGGAAAGCTGCTCTGTGGAGAGGGACCTGGGGGTGCTGATTGACAGCCAGCTGAACATGAGCCACCAGCCTGCCCAGGTGGACAAGAAGGCCACCAGCATCCTGGCTTGTGTCAGCACCAGTGTGGCCAGCAGGACCAGGGAAGTAGTTTTTACCTCTGTACTTGGGAGGCCACAGCTCAAATCCTGGGTTTGGTTTTGGGCCCCTCACTCCAAGAAAGACATAATGGGGCTGGAGCGTGTCCAGAGCAAAACAAAGCTGGGGAAGGGTCTAGAGCACAAGTCTTGTGCAGAACAGCTGAGAGAACTGGGGTTGGTTAGCCTGAAGAAGAGGCAGCTCAGGGGAGACCACCTCACTCTCGACAGCTCCCTGAAAGGAGGTTGTAGAGAAGTGGCGGTCAGTCTCTTCAACCAAGTAACAGGACAAGAGGAAATGGCCTTAAGTTGCACCAGGGGAAGTTTAGGTTGGATATGAGGAAGAATTTCTTTACTGAAGTGGTTATCAGGCATTGGAATGGCTTGCCCAGGGCAGTGGTGGTGTCCCCATTAAGAGCCGTGTAAATGTAGTGCTCAGGGATATGGTTTAGTTGAGGACTTGTCAGTGTTGGGTTAATGATTTGACTCTATGATCTTAGAGGTCTTTTCCAATCTAGGCAATTCTGTCATTCCAGTAGCAGTCCTCATTATACCAGACTCTCTAAAAGATGTGATACTTGTATTCCTTCACTTTTTTTTCCCCCGTTGCCAGCTTATTTTCCTCTAAAGAAAGTTTGGCTTAAACTGATTATTCTTTTTTTTTGCTTTCCATCTTTTTGTCATCTTGGATCCTGTAGCATGTAAGCCAACTTCTCCAAAACCATAGGTCCCTTGCCTGTTCTCTGTTCTCTTCCTCTCCATAGCAGATGCTCACCTCAATTTGATCTTAATGCCTGCTCACTGTGAGGTTTGTGGTCTTCTGTGGCCTCGTGTCAGCAGTGTTCGCCTTACAGCCCTGAGTGATTCCATAGCCCCATTATGTTAATCCCATCATCTGTAGCTCCTGCTTGCTGCCATCTCTCTTGCTGCATTGTCATGTAGTGCCCTTTTATATTTGAATACTCTTCATCCAAGCTGCAGGTCAAAAGCTTTTGATGAAAGGGTGGTGTGATTAGTTGTTCTTTTTTATTCTTTCTGCTGGTATCAATGTCAGGTTTTTGTTGTACTGTTTAATCTTCATTTATATGAACAGATGCTCTTGCTTTTCCCTTTGTGCCTGTCCTATTGATATAATATTTCCAGCTCCCTACTCTGTCTGTACTTGCACTTATGTGGTGTTGTCAGATGTTGTAGAATACCAGGGTGGGCAAGCTCCCCATCCTCCCTTTGTTCTGAGAACTGGCTGTTAGTGGGAAATACATTGCAAGGATTTTTTAACTTCATTAGGACTGTGGTCTAGATTTGTCATTCAGTGTGGGGGAACTGAAATTAAGGGCTCCACCTGTCTCAAATGAGATTTTTATTTTGTTCTATTAACCCCCGTCCCCTCCCCACCATTTGCAAAGGATCTTTTCCTGACTTCCACAAGGAACATTCCACTTCTCAGAATAAACTCACTTTACAAGGTCAAATGATCTTCCAGATATTGTCACGTTATCAAAACTAATCACACTTCTGTGTGATCTTCAGAGAAGAAAGGAAGTGTTCTTCTTATATTGCTATTTATTGATCTTGCTCCAGCTAATCATGTTTTCTGAACTTAGGAACACATGTTCGGAAGTGGTGGTTAGTTTTGTTCTCAGGAGGTTCTCAGGCTGTATTTCAGATGGTATGCACTCGTCCTCCTGGGGAGAAGAAAATCCTGGAGTGTCCTAGAACAACAGAGTGGATTCTTGCTGAAATGACTCAATCGTTTCATTTTTAAATCTGCAGAAAGTTTTCCTCTTGGTTGTAAGCTAAATGAATTTGAGAAAAGAACAGGAGATCACTTACATTTATCAAGATTTTGCACGTGATTCCTTGGAGTCAAGGAAATGGAAGTAACTGACTATTTGGATCTGCTGCATCCTTCATTAGAATTCTATAATCATTTAAAAAAATAATAATTAAAAAAAAAGTTTGAAGAGACCTCTGAAGGTCTTCACTTCAATCTTCTACTCAAAGCACAGCTAGTTTCAAAGCTAGATCAGCTAGCTCAAGGTAGCACACAGTGATAAACAACACTGTGTGAACAGGGAGAAAATTAAGAAGCCTCTTTTAGTGTCAGAGCTCTCCTTTTATATGTCCTTACCCTAACACCAGTGATGTCATTAGATTAGCATTCACCTTGCTACTTAGGCTTCTGATGTTTTACGTTCAAATTGGCACATCAGGAATCTTTATGAGTCTACATGCACATATGCCTGTCTTTAGATGAAAAAAAAACCCCAACCAACAAGCCAGACTTATATTTGCATAAAGGCAGAGCAGTTTAGCTAACAAAAACTGGCAGATTACAGCCTGGAGTTTTATGTGTTCAGTGACACAACATTGAGCAGTGATTGTGGATGCTTATTATGCACCTAATCACTGGATAGGAAAAAGAATTAATAATTGGGTATGACTTTTTTATATTTATGGGGGGGAAAGTAAGTCCTTAAAATAAATTTAAAGCAAAAAATGATGTAAGACTATCTACTATTCTGTCCACTCCTGACCTGTGTGTTAATTTAGCATGTAGCTAAAACTGAGCTTGCTTCCCCTGGCAGAAATGTTTCTGGGCAGTTGGCAAACCCCCTGCATAGTTTCTGGTGCCCCACATGCCCACTGAAGTTCGCAACAGTTGGGAGATCTCCCAGCAACTGGCACCATCAAACCCTGAATACTGGTTTAAAGAGGTGTCAGTACTGTGAATCCCCAGCATTAGTCAGCAGGGAGCTGAACTGGAGATGGCAAGACTGGGCAGAGGCCTCCCCAGGTAAATCTGCTGGCGTGACTTGGAGGCTTCGGCACAAGAATAAAGAACAAGAATAACCCCTTTACTGGTGTGTGCTCCACCGCTTGAATTGCATAATTATTGTCCTCATCTACACTTTTACAAGCCACGAAGATCTTTGTCACAAGCTGAATGCCTCTCTGACCTCTGCATCCGAGCTGAGAGAAGAATGTGTTTGTAGGTATATGCAGAAAGTGGTGAAAAACAGGTGGGTATTGCAATTCTGGGCAAGTGCAGCACGTAGCCGTTTGGAAAGGAAGATTGCTGGTGGGACCACAGGGAAGTTCTGCTCCCTTTCAGGGAGAGACTACACTTCAGCTGGGGATTTGAAAGAAAATCCCTGCTGCAAAACAATGAGCACATGAACGGACATGACTCGAGGATTTGCATACAGGTGTAGTATTAAAAGAAAATCAGCTCACCACTCAGGAATTCCTGTCTTGGCCAAATTAACCAGAATCAGCAAAATAAACGCGCAGCTGGAAATGCTTTTCTGACAGCTGCACGCAACATGCTCCTCAGCAACACATCAGCTTTTCTTAGAGTATGTGAAAAATCCAAGGAAGACAGAAGAAACCAGTTGTATACACCAACTTTAATTGAACAGATATTATTTGCCAATTAAGAAATTTACAGGGAGATGCAATTGGGGCCTGAACTGGATTTCCCAGCATCCCCAGGTGACTCTTCTGTGCTTGCAGAGCTTCCCAATTGGGCAAAGTATTTTTTCACTTGCAGTTTTTTACAGAATACTTATTGGCTTCCCTTGTCAGTCACAGGACAAGCTTTCCAAACTGGTGCATGCTTCCCAGTTAGATACTGGCCAGACATTTTTGCATGATGGGAATGGTTTGTGAGCCATCATGGATTAGTCTTCAAATACTGGCTAAATTATTTACAAATAGTTTCTGCATGACCTCATGGAATATGTGAGGTCTTATTATTTATTTTTACTCCTATTTTGAAGGAAGTGCAAAAATGTAAAGTGAACATTATCCATCTTTGCTCTGTTTGACATGTATTTTTATTCAAAGAATTGTTCAACTCTTTGACATGGAAATTTATCCTTTCAAATAAACAAATTTAAGGTGGAGTGTAACATTTGCTGCCCAGAATCAAGCCGTCAAGCCACCTTCTTGAGCATCATGTGCCAGAAAGATTTTGATGTTTGATTCTTCAAGACACATCCTCTGTCTCTGATACCTCCCCTGCTGGGAGGCAAGCAGAATCCTCTCTGAACACCAACAATCAGCCTGGAATTATGGACAGTTTTTTCAAGGTACCTTTTTGATGTAAAATAACTGAGTGTATCCAACTCTTTGCCTAGAACAAGTCCTTCTTCCCTCTTCATCTGCTTAACATCAAGGCTGAGCAGCTGTGAACAGCCTGGGAAGTCCCTGGATGGCACAGCACCTTCATGTCTGTAAGCATCTGTGGAACAGAGGCAGAGACCTCCTGTCCCTGACTCTTAGAGCAGTTCTGGGAGCTGTGGGCAGGCAGCCAGTACCTGAAGCCACAGAGGGACACCTCTGAACTCAGTCAGGAGCCTGTCATAGCCCTGCCACTGCCTGAGGAACATCAAGATGCAGAGCACCTTAGCATCACTTCTCCCCATGCAGTGCCAGACATCTCTCTTATGATCCCTTCAGTGTGTTTTTGTAAAAATTTTTCTTTTTTTTTTTTTTTTTAATTTTTGGTATCCAATAGCAGCAAAATTCTTCCTGAATATCCCTTCTTTCATATTTTGATGAAAGTTCCTGTGCTTTGACATTAAACAACAACATAAAAGGGAGATTCTGCTAATAGGTGTCATCTCTGTTTAAACCTTTCTGTGTCCTTCCCTAAATCTCCCCCAGTTGTAGTGCCAGAATTTTAGCTGAGACACATGAGATATATCACACTTCCAGCCACACCAGTATGCCAAGAAAGGTGTCTGGGGAGTAGGAGTGTCCCAACTATCTTCCACAGGAACAATTCGCTGCGTAACCTTCTCTTGAACTGCCACCCTGGCCTTTTGCTTGCAGTCAACACCTGGGCTCTCTGTGCTTCTAGTGCCTTTAAATGAGCTCATATCCTCAGCCTGAGAGCATTTCTCATTTCCTTCGTGTAGTACGATTGCTTTTACATCCCACAGCCAATCGGTTCCAAACTCTCCGAGCATCTCCTCGCCATCAGCAGATGGAAGGACAGTGATTTTCACAGAGACTCTTGCACAAGCAGACTGGGGAAGTGGGGACTGAGAACACATGGAGTCTGTCACATCTGGTTAGCACATGCTTTGAGGCAGCTATCTATAGTTCAAAGAGCTGGTGGTGACAGCCAATAACCCTTTCCAGCACTGGAGCTCCGCCTGTTGCAGTACAAAATGAGGATGCGCTGAGCAGCTCGTGTCTCAGACAGGGGGAAAAGTACAAGTGGTGGATCTGGAAGAGGCAAAGGAGGGCCAAGTAGCACACTGGTCATCACTGGTGTGAGGAGAAGGAATAGGGAACCCTAGAAGAGGAGAGAATATAATTTTATGCAGCTTTTATGCTTGGATTTTGAAAGAGGAGAAGACAGAGCAGAACTAGGATAGATAGATAGAAGGAGCAGAGTCTAGGATACAGCAGAGGGAAAGATGACGTGCAGGAAGCAAAGGAGAAAGGCAAAGGCTCCACGTGGTGCTGTGATCTCCTGTTACTCTACTGACAAAGTGCTTAGCTGCTTACTTGTTCTGAGACAACTTATTCAGTCTTCTAACGATGTAGGCTCTTAAGACTACTTTGATGGGGAGGTGTTTTTCAGATGGAGCTCCCTTTAATGACAATAAGCTTGTGTCCAAGTCCAGCAATGGGAGTGCGTGGTTACATGCCAGGACTCCAGCTAGCTCTGGTTTCTCACGTACACCCGTGCTGTATGACAGATGGTGTCATCTGTGAAAAGGGTGACTGCAAAAGATGTCTTGCAGTGAGGGATCCTGTTTTGACTTGGGGCTGAAAGTAGTCCATAGTTGGTAAGCTGGCCTGCTCTGCAGGAGTGAACTTCTTTTTGTGGTGGCAGCATCTGGGGATAGAAAGGAAATTTCTGGATCCTAAGATTTCACCTTAGACCTTTGTTTCTCATATTCTAGTGGGAAGGTAAGAAAATCTAGAAGCTTCCTTAGGTTCAGCCTGCTTAAAATCACAGTTTTAGAAAATAAGAGTAAAAATAATTTTAAACATAAATGGACTTGATGGTCTTAGAGGTTTTTTTTTCAACCTTAATGATTCTGTGAAAGACAGTTCAAAAGCACTTGAAGATCTTGCAGGATACTGTTTCTTAGGACTCCAAGTCAAGGCCTTACAAAGGGAGCCAGTTTCTCCAGGAGAGATGCTCAGCCTTTTCAGGAAACAATGTCCTCTTAAGTTGTCATCTCAGTTACACTCTGATTGTGTTTGGTCCTTTGTTTGTAAGAGGACAGGGAACCACCAGGGTCAATGAAGCTGCAGTCGCTTGTGTGCAATGCAGATTTTACTTTGTGAGCAGGAATGTTGCAACCACAGGGGTTTTTTTTTTTCCCTGTAAAATGAACTGGATGTTCTTCTGGTTATTTTTGAATTCCCAAGACTTATAAACAGAGGTGGTCCTACACATTCCATTTTAATGAATAATTTCCCCCTTATTGAACAAACTAAAGAATGTTGTCACTTTTTGATAGTAGGAAAAGTTCTCTCCTACTTGCGAAGATTGTTCAATGGCTTCCTGCCTTCATCTTAAATAGAGGGACAAAAGGCAGGTGACAATAAGTCTCTCAAACTGTGCTGTTGATTGTATCATTGAGGAGAAGACAGTGATGTCAGGGAGAGCCATTACTTTGAAGTGGACTTTTTTTATCCCTATGTCCTAACTCTTTTGGCATAGAAAGTTGAAAATTTAACAGTTGTATCACTCTGCATAGCATCAGCTCTTTCTGGAAGTTACTATGACACAAAAGCCTTGTTTCTCATCTCTTAAGGAGTGTTTCAGACCCTTCCATGAACCACTAATCCATCAGGAAGAAAGGATACGGTCCCCTCCTGGTCTGTTTTGTTGAATTCCTGCATAGAAGGATTCGCTAAGCACCCAAAGCTGATGCAAAAGAGGTGGTGTGACATGTAGCCTGGATGGGGGAAGCTGGGAGAGAGGGGCTGGGTCACAGAAGGAAGGAACAGGGGATGAGAAGAGACCTTACTGTTCTCTGCAACTCCCTGAAAGGTTTGAGCTAGATGGGATCAGTCTCTTCTCCCAAGTAACAGGTGATGGGACACGAGGAAACAGCCTCAAGCTCCACCAGGGGAGGTTTAGGTTGGACATTAGGAAGAATGTTTTCACTGAAAGGGTTGCAAGCCCTGGCCCAGGCTGCCAAGGGTAGTGGTTGACTTGCCACCCCTGGCCATGTTTAGAAGCCCTGTAGCTGTGGTGCTCAGGCACGTGGTTTAGCAGAGGACGTGTACAGTGGGGTTAATGGTTGGATTCAATGATCATGAAGGTCTTTCCCAGCCTGGATGATTCTGAGAGCAGAGGTAACGTGAGGTTGCTTCAGCTGCTTGTACAATTGCAGCCTGGCATCTTAGGACTTCACAGCCTTGCTGTAGTTTTCACTGACTGAGAGCTTCCCTTTCTCCTCTGCATAAAGATTCTTCTGTTTCTGCCCTCCTGCTTACCTCTGCCAAGGCAAAATCTACATATACATATCCACACAGACTTTAGGACTTTAGAAAAGATCCTGTGATAAGCTAGGAAAGGTCCAGCATTCACACACTCCCCGCCACGTTGCTTGATGCAGTGGTTGATCCTGTCGCTAGGATCTTGCAAGAATAATGAAAGATTTTGAAGGCTTCTATTTGCATTGCCCAGAGATTTTTCAAGTGAATTTATGGTTTTTGTAATTAGTCTTGTCGTCTTTCAGAAAAGTGAGCTGCTCGAGCTACAATCATATTTCCTTTTCATAGGTTTGAGTTAAAAAGCTAAACAGTGCATTTTGTTGAGTTTTCCTACCTAGTGCCTTTCTGCTTACAGGTGACAGTTAAGGGAGCATTTGGACAAGACTTATGCCAATCTTAAAGCATGGCCATACTATTTAAATGAAGTTAACTGGCATGTCAGCTTGTCATTGATTTGCAGCTTGGGTGTAACCCTCAGCCTTGACTCTAAGCGATATAGAAGTTATGTGAGACTAGAATAATTCAGAGATACGCGAAAGAAAGATCTCGGACTGCTGAATTTATTGCAGTGTGATGTTGCACATCTGCCTGTTTTGACCTGGAGTACATGTTGACAAAACACTGGTTGAAAGCCTGTTTACACCTTTCTGCTTCTGTGTCATCTGGTTTATTGCATGAGAGTACACCAATATCTCTGCTTATCTTTGCAGAAAGCTTTGACAGGAGTAGATGACCTGCAGCAAGTGAAGGCCCTAGAGATGCGAGTAGATACAAGAGAGAACAGCTTGGGGGGCTTTGGTAAGAAAACACTTTGTCTTCTGCTCACGGTCTCAAGTTTTCCTTTGTTGTCTCTCAAAGCAGGACTGGGGACTTGGAAACCAGCAGCCAGTGTAAAGAACGGGCTTGCTCAAGAGCTCTTGAAACATGATCTTCATGGTACCTCTCACTCCTTGACCTCTTTACTTCTGTGAGGCTCTAAATAGGGCTGCTTATTTTTCCCTATGGCACTGGGACAAGTGACACCACTTCTGTCTAAGGCCAATCAGTGTGAACAAATTCATCTTGACTAACACACCTTTAGGCCCTCGATGAGCATTTACTGGTTACCTTGCCCTCTAGAGAACTCGGTGCTACTGTAGTAGGCAACGTTCAGTTTCTTTCCAGTGTAAGATTTCCCTGCAGCTGAGAAATCACTGGTGATCCAGGCTGCTTGTGCTGCCAGCAGCCTATCCTTGCATCCTGTGCTGCCTCACCAAGCTGTGCTGGAGGAAGGTCCTACAGATACATCATTTTGATGAGCTCCAAAAAGCCCTAATGCTTTTGAGTCATTTCTATGTCATCATCAGTGCACTGGGGAAGTAAGGAAGTACCAAAGGAATTCCCTGTGTAGCAGAGTTAACACTGAGAATATGAATCCTTCCTTTTTTTCCAGTACTGACAGTCCTCTTCAGTCATGTGGGTTCCCATCACAACCGACTCTATGTTTTGCTACTCTGCTGAGTAACTACTTCAGGACAACATTTTCTGTGCCAAGAGGAGTCACATACCCAAAGTGGGTGCTGGTATTTTCAAGCCAGGCAGTTCATTTTCATGTGCAAGTGACTATAATGTAACAGTCAATTAACTTTAGTGGGTTTTTTGATGTTGGTTTGTCAGGAATGGTTAAGCAAGTGCAGTGAAAGGGGCTTTTGTCTTGAATTATGTAGCTGCTTTTTGCTGGTTATTCTGTTTATGTCATAAACGGGCCTCTTTCTGATAGCCACTTGATAATTTAAGGTAAATTAAATCAATTTCTTTCAGAGATTGTAATCTATTCTGTCATGTTCCCTCCAGTTGATAAGAAAATCTCATTATGCCATTTCTACAGTGCTCAAAAGCAGTGTTCCCATTCCTGTGCCATTTTACATGAGCTGTGACACGCCAGTGAAATGTTTCCCCTTTTTCACTCTGTATTTCCCTTTCCTTTCCATTACTGGAATAAATAACCTTTCTGCTCCCCATGGTTAAGCTTTGCAGCTTCTGCAGAAGACATAGCCCTATTCCCATGTTGCAGACGATTTCCATCTTATGTCCTACTGTTTGCATGAAGAGCTGGCCCTTGAGGGCTTGCAAAAATCAGCAGCTGCAGGTCCCCACTGCTTTTGAGAATAACAGGACATCAAGACCATCCTGATTTTTCTTCTGGTTTTTTTTTTTTTAGTTTGTTTGTTTTTGTTTCTGAATTTTGTTTCTGAAAACATGAAAGTCACTTTACAAACATCAGCAGGGGGCTGGGGCAGAAAGTTTGCCTCTTGGTGCTTCCAGGGCTCATCAGTTCCTTGCAACTTTTTTTTTACATGACAGCTGATTTTTAGGCACATGTCTGTAGAGGTATTGCAGGGCAGTTTGCACCTTCAGCCTAAATGGGGGAAGCAAGGCTGCTGCTGAAGGTGTTGGGCTCATTGCATGCTTGTCGCTGGCTGCCTGCCCCTGACACTGTCCCTGCTGACCTGCTCTTCAGACAGACTTCTGGAGAAATAGCCTGAGGGAAGGAGTAGGGTAAGAACCAGAGCAAGTGGCATGACAGAAGGAAAAGCTTTTTCACTATTTGGACAGTCAAGTAACAGGGGTATCCAGGGAGGTTTGGAGTCTCCATCCTTGGAGGTTTTCAAGACGTGTCTGGGTGAAGGTCTGAGCACCCTGGTCTGATCTCACAGAAGACCTGGCTCTGAGCAGGAGGCTGGGCTCGAGACCTCCAGCACTCCCATCCAGCCTGGACTACTCTTCAGTTTGGTGTTTCTTTTTGCATTCCAAAGCTGGATAATTATCTTTCTTTGTGGCTGTATTAAATCACTTATCCTTGCTTTCACTGTTTTCCTCGTTGTAGAAGGTGGGTAAGAGCATCTTTACTCCTGCAAGATTGTTTCTGTGGATGATCAGTTCACACTAAGTAAACAATGTTGTTTCAACTGGTTTTATGTGTAAAAATAAAATAGACAGTCAAGCTTTTAAATGGTCAGGTAAGAGTTCCAAGTTACTAGGCTGTACATAATGCTGGGTCACCTGGAACACGAGCTGTAACACGAGCACCGAGGGCCTACATGTCCTTGAGCGAGCTTTCCAGAGTGATTTTAAAACACATTACTTGAGTTTTGCTTATGAGCATTCCACTTTGGGATGTGCTAAATTTCAAAGCACCATCCTGTTAAACTTTCCTAGTTTGTCAGGTGAACCTCTACGTCATGGTGTGACATGCTGGGGAGGAACTGGTACGTTTCTTAGGAACAGGCTGCGGGCCAAAACATGAAGAGACTGGTATTAAAATATTTTCATATGATCAGTATTTGAATTAAGGAAAGGCTTTGTGCTAGAGCTTGAATCTGAGCCTTCGTGGGCCTTGGGGCCTGAAAATCTGGAGCTGTTTGTTTTCAGTGCACCTTGCTGAGTGACAGGGGAAACCCTGAACCGCCCTGGCAAGCCTTGTATCCGGCTTTGGAGGTCTTGGACTTGACTTCTGAGCTCCTCTGGGCTTCAGTTCATACTCAAACAGATGGACTATTTCCTTTTCGTGAGCTTATCCCTTCGGTTCTGACTGCTGACAGATCAGGGACTGTGCTCATGACTGGCTCGTAGAAATTCCCGTTGAAAGTAATAGCGGGATAGACTCGTTTAAGACACTACATCGTTCTCTTCTTTCTGAGTGATTTTAATAGCTACAAATCAAGTTACCCACAGTGCTGTTCGCTGGTACTTATTGAATTGTTGCCTGCTAGTGGCCAGGCTAAGTTGATTATGTGTTTGGAGACCACTGCTTCCCATGCATGCACTTTATCAAGGAAAAGCTCCTGCTAAAGGCTCAGGAGCGGGCTCAGAAGCAGTCACACCTTACTTTTCGCACAAGGTGAGCATCTCTTTCCGCTTGCTCTATTTGTCAGTAGTCCCATGTGAAGCAGCCAGCACTGCCGAGGCAGGTTCTTGTGTGGTCAGGAAGCTGGAGTGGAGGCTGGAGCCTGAGTCCAGCATGTCTGTCCCTGCCCATGCCACTCTTGGCTTAACTGGTGCTGACAAGCTGCTCTGAGAAGGGGCCCCAGCACCTACTGCAGCAGGGCTTGGGCAGCTCTCCAGGAGTCACAAGTACCATCCTGGGGCTGTGAGCTGATGTTAAACCCTGCACTGATGTGGGTTTTTTGTCAGATGCTCATCTCAAGGTAGCTAGGCTGCAGCTAGGTGGAGTTTGCCTGCAAGTCCTGCGGTCTTATCCCTGATCGTGACGCCCAGTTCACCCCAGAAACGTGCAAAAAATGCACATTTAGAACAGGCGTGGAAATAACATCAGGGTGATGTACCTTACTTGATCAAACCCCGCTGAAGTGGATTAAACAACCTGTTTAATTTACTCATCAGGTTGCTCTTGCTATAAGAATGCAGCCTGTGGGTGCCTGTTTTGTGCTGCAGGACTGGCAAAACACATAGGTCACTTGATGGCAACACAAGTATTTGTCAGTAACTTCTTTTGTGTGTGTTTTTTCACTAGTCCATTTCCCAGAAGGTGTAAGAAATCAAGTCACAATGATTTTTTTTTTTGTGAACAGTAGGACAACACGGTATGTGATGCTACCTAAAAAATGTATTGTCATGTGAACAGCAGGTGATAAAAGTGCTGTGGCTTGTAAAATATAATAAAACCAGCATCTTGCCTGGGTTCTTCTCACTCCTTGTCAGTCTGAATGTCCCCTGCTCACCAAGGCAGCTCAAAGATACCTGCACTGCTACCCTGCTTGTGAAGTGCAGCTCTTAAGATGCTGCTGTTCAGCATTCATCGATCACTTGTATTCACCCACCTCACACTTGGATTTCTTTCTGCTTTTTGTTTGGTTTCGCTCCCCTGGGGCAGCACAGTGGAACAGTTTCACACTAGGACATTGTTGGGGGTCAGTAATTTCAGAGCCGTGTAACAAAAAGGGTATTTAGTGGAAGGGAATTGTAGACAGATGAGATAACGTTGCTCGCTGGCCTGAATTCTCAGCCTTGTAGTGCAGTCACCAGTGCTTTTTGGGACCATTATCCGTTTTAAAAATCACAATTAAACAGTGTGAAGGCAGTTTCAGGACGAGGAATATATTGTTTGTACTTCTAATATTAGAAGTTAGTATTGTTGATATATTAAGAGTACTTTTGTGTTAGTATAAGAATAAATTGCCTCCTTGCTCTCAGGAAAGATGTCATGAGGGTTAAAATTCAGAAAATTAGAAGCTTATTGTTGCATTTGGACACATCTCTTATTTTTATTGTGTTCATTTTACAATTTTCTCTTCTTAATCTTCAGTTCTAATCTACAAGTAAGAAACTGGGATTATAAAAACCAGCACAGTCACATGGGCAATGAATTCTTAGCACCAAAGAACAATTACATACCAAATATAAAGCTTGAGGGAGGGAAGGACCTGCAGAATTGGAGAAATCTCTTGCACAAGTGTTGCTGGCAGAATTTTGCACCGCTGCACGTAGTATACTTCTATTTCAGTCTAGTAAACAGCACTTTAGAGCTTAACACTTGACAAGCTCCCAAGGATGGATTGTGCCAAAATACAATAACATGTCTGAGATGGGGGAGCGGGTTGCAGCAAGGAAACAACCAGATGTGAACATCATGTCATCAGCCTGTCACTCAGCCTCTGAATCCTCTGTTCCCTGAACCACCCCTAAATGCCTTCAGTGGAAAGCTTTTTCTCCAGCAAGCCTCTCCATTTCTCTTGAGCAAGTCTTCTTGACTCCTCGTTCAGATCTTCTGCTTCATACTAGTCTTTTAAACTCATTTGCTTTGTCACTTTTGTAGTAGCCTTTGCCCAGTAACCCTTTAAACCATCTGGTTGGACCCATGGCCAGTCTGTTACCCCGAGCTGTCCTGGCAGTGGAGAGGCTGCTGCATCATCTCCCTCTGCTTCAGGTTTCTTAGCAGAAACATGATAGCAAGGTTTTTTAATCTAGATTTAATTTTCTTCAGCGAGGGCTTTCTTAGAACACGGGCTATATCCGAGGAAGTCTTTGCTCAGTAGCAAGCATGACTGCGGTGAATAATTACCAGGGATCCCAGTACCTTCCAAATTATTTTCTGGCCATACCTTATAAAACTTATTTGCCGTGAGAAAGTGTGTCCTGCAGGATGAGAATAGTGTGTTGTAATCTGTACTATGATTTTTATGGACTACAGAAAAATATTTTAAAATAAGGAAAAAAAATTGCACAATGTTTTGAATATTTAATATTTTCTAAGGGGTTTGCAAAGACATGAAGTTAAATATTTGCAGTACAGCATGAAGATCAATATGTGTATTATCATCACTCCCAAATAGCATTAGATACAGATAATGCTTCAACTAAAACATGATTTATTAAAATGTTTTTGCCATAAATGATCTTGTTCTGTTTGGGAAATGTGATGAACAACATGACTTTTTTTTTTCCCTTTCTTTTTCTTGGTTTGTTTTGGGGTTTTTTTTGGGGGGGTTTTTTTGGGGTTTTTTTTTTTTTTTTCCTCTTGATCCTTTGCAAAGAGCTGGAATGATTTCCTTCTGAACACTGCTCAATCACCCTTGCCAGAGAGAGATTACTCAGAGGACTCAAAAATATTTTCTGAGAACAGATTTTAATGTTTTAGCAATGATCCAGTTTGTCTAAAATTGGTATTATCTCTCCGTGGTTGCATCTTGTACTGGAGGATGCTCGCAAGCCACGTGTAAACTCTGCTGCTGGTAACGGGTAAAAATTTGCTGCTGTCAATAGCAAACCTTTCCCAGGACTTGATCTGATATCCAAATTATTCTGTAGCTTGAAGGAATTTGATCTGTGATTTTTGGTTCAGAGATACCCGTAGAAGCAACCAAAAAGGCAAATATCTCTTGGGAATGGGAAAAGAAAGAGTTAATCAAAGTGATAACAGCAGAATATTGAGGTTTTCATAGATGTAGTTCTCATGAAACTTGTAGGATTGAATAGGAAACAATGGATCACACCTAGAAGATTAAAAGAAGGCAACACTCAGCAAAATCTAAGGAGTCTTTTGGGGACCTCTGAACTATAAAACATGTCGTGACATGGGAAATTATACTTCTGTTAGTTGGCTCAGAATTCCATCTTCAAGAAGTGTTACTTTGCTGTGTCTCCACAAAGTCCATCACCACTTGCCATTAAAGGGGTAACAAAAGTTTTTTATGGAGGGAAGCAAGAGCATTATGTAGAATTCTAAGGCCATGGAGTGCTGTGCTCTAAAGCATCCCTTACCTCTCCTGAGTGTCACTCTAATAGGTTGGGAATCAGACCAAAGACAGCAGTCCCATCAAGCCAGCTTCTGTTGCTGTCTGTTTGGAAAGGTGCTTTATCAGAAGTGTTCAAACATTGTAATTGGGGAGTCTTGCAAATAATGTGTATTTGTTGCAAAAATGCAAAGAGTGAAATATTTTTTGAGTGAAATAATCTCATTCATTTTCTTAGAAGGGGTCCAGCACAGATCTGGCCGAAATAGGTAAGAAATGAATGCAAAATTGGATGCTTCAGCCTGTAATTGTCAGAAGTTTCCTTTACTCCCTTCCCAGGTCTGCAAAGTGATTCTTTATTCTGTTCCCGTAGGTTCCTATCTGCCCAACCTGAGAGAACTGAAGTTGAACAATAGCCTGCTTGTGTCTGTGAGGTAAGACATGAATGACAACTGAAATAAACACAAAGAACAACAGCCCTGGGTTTTATTTATGTGATAAAATCTTCATTTCTGCTGCTTCCATTTCCCCGTGCAATGATAATGGATTAGGTCATGAGTTTAAGGACAGGACTGGAGCTGGCATAACTCAGTGTAGCTGCAGTGGTGCCAGTGAATTAGTCCCAGTCTGGTAGCAGGGAGGTTCCTGCCATGCTGAAATCTGTGGAAATTTGTTGCAAATGTGAAAGGAGCTCAAAATTCACCTCTTATCTATGTCTAGGTGCTTGTATTTCAGAGTGTTTCAGCCTCTGGGCTTTCATTGTGCACAGTAGCCTGTTCTGTACAGGTCAGACCAGTTCCTCAGCTGATGAAAATCACTTTGGCTTTGCTGAAGTTGATGAAGTTGGGTTTATGAGAGCAGCTGAGAGGACTGCACGTCCCTGGCTTGCTGAGCTCCATGAAAGCAACACGTTTTCTCCCAGAGAGCTGGGGAGTTGGGCAGGTTGGGAAGGTAGAAGTGAAAACCATTGCGATGAGGAGGCAGAGCTCTCTTCTCTCTCCTCTGATAACTTTATTACCCTTGCTCACTGTTGCATAAGGGAAAAGTAAAGTTGATATCAATGAAGGGCTGTGTAAAAGGCCATCTCTGTGTTAAACAGAACTGCTCTCTGGCTTCGTACGGCTCCCTGCTAAATTCAGTGGTGAGGGGAATAGTGATTTTGCTAATTCTTGTTAAAGAGAACGTGTTCCCTGATAGAAAGTGGCAATACATTCTTTCCGGTGTTGTACCTTATAGCTAAAGCAGCTAATGAACTTTGATTATCACACTTGCAACTTATTTTCTCTTGTTCTGGTAATGAAACAAAGTATTTGCTGTCTACATCCCACCCCCACCCCCCCCTCCAGTCCATAACATGGAGAAGTGCTGCAGTAAGTAATCGCATCGCTGCAATTATGACCAACCAGTGTTGTAAGCATGAAATTGCTCCATTATTGCAATGGAGGTGTAAGTAGTGGGTGAAAATAATTATATTTTTGATGATATCAAAAGACATTTTATTATATTATTATATTACTATAGTATTACATGATATGTTTATTATTTTATTATAATAAAAAGAGGGGGTTTGTTTGCTCAGATATCCCCATTCTCTTAAAATGTGTCAATGGAAAATGTTTTAACCAGTTCTGCTGGCATTGAATACAGGATGCAGTTCAGGAAAGGTAAACTGTGTAGTTTATTTGACTTACAGCTTTAGCAGGATTTTCCACATCCCTTTGTATCCTGAGACTCTACAATTTCTACAATGAAAAGTTTTGGCAAACTGTTGTCTGTGACCTGATGTCCTTGTGGTTCTTGATGCAGATAAGTTTGGTCTCAAGATGAGTTTTGATGTGATCAACTCTAATGTATGTTTTGGCTGGGATATTGAGTCTAATATCATGAGCATCCCAAGCACACAAAGCCCAGGAGAAGCGACCTGTTCCACCTGTAAATAAGCGTCTTTCTGTGTGCCAGTGATACGGGGTTGTTGGGGAGTAGGTGAAGGAAGAAGGCGTCTCTGTCAGCTCTCCCAGACCAGAACTCAGCCAGTACTCAGCCAGCAGTAGCTGGCCTTTATTAATTCCCATCTTTGACCATCTGCTGTGGAGAAACACCCATCATTTCAGGCCTCAGCCCATGAAAGCCCAGCCTAGGTACATCTGATTCTTCCTTGGGGAAGAATTCTCTTAATAGGAAACTGCATATTGGGAGACTTCAAAATAAGGATTTGTGATCCTGACTTTAGTTACTGATTTTTTAGGGGGTTTTTTTATTTATTTTAGATGTTTACTCCTGTCAGGCTGCTACTGGAGCGTGTCCAGAGAAGGGCAACAAAGCTGTGGAAGGGTCTAGAGCACAGGTCTGGTGAGGAACAGCTGAGGGACCTGGGGTTGTTCAGCCTGGAGAAAGGAGGCTCAGGGGAGACCTGGCTCTCAACAACTCCCTGACAGGAGGTTGGAGCCAGGGCGGGTCAGTCTCATCTCTGAAGGAACAAGTGACAGGACAGAAGGAGATGGCCTCAAGTTGTGCCAGGGGAGGTTTAGGTTGGATATTAAGAAGAATTTTTTCACTAAAAGGATTGTCAAGCCCTGGAACAGGCTGCCTAGGGCAGTGATTGAATCACCATCCCTGGCCATGTTTAAAAGCCTTGGAGGTGTTGTGCTGAGGGACATGGTTCAGCAGTGGCCACATGAAGTAGGGTTAATGGTTAGACTCGATGATCTTGAAAATCTTTTCCAAGCTAGATGATTCTGCGATTCTAAGCTCACGTAGGAACTTAAGTTGTGAGGATGCTGAGGTGTGTGTTGCCACTCACCGGTTGCTAGAAATCAAAGGAAGAATGTTTTGGCAGGGCAAGGCTGGCTCAGGCAGTGAGTTTGCAGATTGGCTTTTCCTGGGAATTCCTAGGGGAGTTCTGGTTCCTTTAATGGTGAATGTGGCTGAGCTACTTTAGTTGTAAATTCATGGTCCTTCCCCAACCCTCCTAAAGCTTGCCTTATTCTTGAATACTTAGGAAGGCTATCCATAAGTGCAAGGATATCATTATCAACTATTTAATTTCATCCATAAGGGAAATATATCCAAGTTTATTTGAAGATAATCCATCTTGGAGGTTGAGAGGGAATTTCTTTTTTGGCTGTTTCTGGCTTTTAGTTTTCTACTGGCCCTTTGCTAAAGGGAACGGCTCTGGAAAATCCAGTGTACTGTGGAAAGAAATTAGTTCAGATTGTTGTTAATTTTCTAAATCACACTCGTTTTATGAGGCCCCTGTTCAGTGATATGCTAGCGGCTAAGAAATTCTAGATTTATGAACTGATAATTGAGGATGAAACGTGGAACCTATTCCAAAGAGTGCCTGTTAAAAATTGCCTTTTTTTTTCCCCTCTTTGTCATGACACAGTCCTCGTCTCTGTAACATTTCCAGTAAAAGAACTACATTTCAAGGCCAGTGAATTACTGCTGCTGCTTTGGCACGTAGCTTATGTATTTTTTTTTATCAGATTGCTTTTATTCTCAACTCAGGGATGAATGAAAAGATCTGTTTAAAAATGTCAGATAGATATCTGATTTAGGAGCCGTTTCATAAAGATAAGGGAATCTTAGGAACTGTTTCCCATAAGTTTCTAGCAGAAGCTGTTTCCCCAGCTGAAGTCCATTTCCTTGCGGACAGCAGAAGCCTGGTTGGTCCCAGGGCTACGTCGCTGACTGCTTGTAACAGAGAGATGTTGATTTTAAGTGAGATGAAAACTGCAGAAAGAAGGGACAAAAGTAAGTAGGAGGGATGCAGGGAAAGGAAAGCAGATTTTCTTCATCCAGGCAGAGTAAACATTTCTTTGCTGCAGTCTGCTCTGGATGCAGTTCTTAAACTGCTCTTGGCCTGCTGTGGAAGAGTCCCCTGGAACAAGAGAGCAGTGATTCTGGTCTGTTTGGGTCAGTAAAGCTGTCACGGGAGAGGGGAAATGAGACAGCTGCTCTGACAGTTCTCATGAGCAAGGTGCAGAGCGCATTCAAATTCACCAGTTCTTATGCTTTCATGAGTCTCAGGATAGATTTATTTTATCCTGGGGACAAGACTGGCTACATAGGAATCTCTGTGTTCAGATTTTGAACATTTTCAAGCCTTCTTAACTGTGACAAAAAACCCCAAAACTGAAAATGTGATTTGAGATGGGATTTTGGGGATCATTTCATGACTTTAAGAAGGCAGAGCCAAACTAATTCTTTCTTAATGGAGGCCAAGGGCTTTAAACCAATGTTTAAAAATGTTTTTGAGACTTGATTCAGGATCTTTAGGAATTTGAACTTCACGATATTACTTCTTGGTACTTATCCAACATACAGTTTGAGTAAATGCTCACCTCTTAAAAGTCACAAGAAGTTTGACTTCAATGGAACTGCTCACAAGCTGAAAATGGCACGTTAGTCCAAGTGCTTTGTTGGATCTGGACCAATTTAACACATCTTGTATAAGACTGAGCCCTGACAGTGATCAGCCCAAAATTTGATGTATTGCTGACTCTGTGTGTCTAGGCACCTACTGTTTGCTGGATGATTTTCTCTCAAACAGAAGAAATTTAGGGGCATTGTTCCCCTAAATTTGTTTTTTTTCCTTGTCATTTTCCCTTGTTCTTTCCCTGCTTCTTTTTTTCCCCTGCAGTTTGCTTTTTCTTCTGCCTGTCATTTCTGATTTTTTTTTGCAGTTACTGGATGACTATGTCTGATGCATGTAGCATAGATACTATATATAAATGCAGCAAGTTTGTGCAACAAGGATCAGTGTTGCTTTATGACAGATAAAATCCTAAAATATTTTCCAAAATCAATTCTGTTACTTAGTTTGCATTAAAGACACAAATGCTTGTACACAGATGAATTGTATTACAGCAATTGCTTGCAGTGTTCAACGAGGGATCTGGATGCACTTGCTCTGAGTTGGAGTTACCTGTGCAGTCAGAGACCCTCTGCTCTGATTTGGTCTGGGTGTCTCTTTGTGTCCATATTGCTCTGTCCACTTTCACGTTTGCTTTTCTGGATGGGGAAAGCATTTGATTTCAAATGCAAGCGCGTTTCTGTTTGTTTCTTTTGTGCAGCCAGCCTTGAAGTCCTTCGGCAGTTAAGGTTGTTATGAAGTCTGTCTTAAGAGCATGTGCTTTGAGGACTTTGGGTGCTTGCCAGGAGCTAGGAAAGCATTTGAGTTGAATCTCAATCTCTGTATTAACGAGTCTTCTCTGTGTTAATTCCTGCAGATCCCTGGGAATATTACAAACCTTGGCGAGATTGCTGTGATCTCAGGTTTTATTTAGCATTGGCAGTTTTAAAGACATTCATATTATTGGTAAAAAGTAATTTTTTGGGGACAGAAATTCAGCTACTTTTAGTCAAGTGGATTATTTTCATTAAGGCACCATCAGGCTGTCTGCATGAGGCCCTAGGGCAATCTGATTGCTCTGGCCAGTTATCTGCTCTGGGCAGACATCTCTGAGATGCCAAACCCTTCCTTGACTAGGGAGGTCATGGAATGCTTCTGACTATTTTTGGTTTAATTTCACTAGGTTAGGGGCTCAAAGCAGAGAGTGTGAATGTCTTTATGACCTCAGATATCAGGGATTCTGATGAACTGGTTCACCAGCAAGGGAAGCTGAACTTGTCTTCTGTACAAACGCATCACTGCAGTTCTGGAGCTTAGGCTCCATTCTGCAGCAAGTACAGAATCCATCCAAGTTCAGTGTCCTTCCATGGTCCTCACTTTCAGCACTGTGTTTTTTGGAGTCTGCCCTGTTTCAGGCTGCCGGGTCCAGAGTGTATCTGTAAGGCACAGGGTGATGAGGCAGGTCCTACCATTGCATCTCCAGGTTGAAAAGTCTCCTGGGCGTGACAAAGGCTATGAAGATGGTTAGGGGGCCAAAACATCTCTCTTATGAGGAGAGGCTGAGGGAGCTGGGTCTTTTTAGTCTGGAGAAGACTGAGAGGGGATCTGATTGATGCTTATAAATACTTAAAGGGTGGGTTTCAGGACAGTGGGGTCAGTCTTTTTTCAGTGGTCCCCAGTGACAGGACAAGAGGTAACAGGCACAAACTTGAACATAGGAAGTTCCATCTAAACTTCAGGAAGAACATCTTTCCTGTGAGGGTGGTAGAGCATGAGAACAGGCTGCCCAGAGAGGTGGTAGAGTCTCTGTGTCTGGAGGCATTCAAAACCCTCCTGGACATGTTCCTGGGTGATCCTGCTTTGGCAAGGGGGTCGGACTTGATGATCTCTAGAGGTCCCTTTCAACCCCCACCGTTCTGTGATGACAGGGTCATTGAGGAGGGTCTAGTGCATTCATCTCATCTTAGAGAGGAAAGAATCTGCTGTCATTGTCACCCGAGCAGTTCCACTGAAGTAGGTTTCTTCCCTCACAGGCACCACTATCGTGTTTCTGTTTTGTGATCCAGGCTGCAGTACAATAGGTCATGAAAACCATAAGAGGATCAACAGAGACCACAATACTTCTTGCAGCGTGAATTTGGCTGGTAAAGTAGCAAAGTAAATAAATAATAGATAATGTGTGCAGCAAGTCTGCCTCTAACCACCTGCAAGGTAAGGCTAGTCCATTGTTTCATAAAGAATTGTGCCCATTCTCTGCCCAGCACCTGAATAGATGCACCAGAATAGATGCACCAGATTAAGTATATGTGGTAAAAAGTGGCCTTTTTTTCAGGATGTTTTCTCGTGCCGTGTACCCATCTGAGAATAGAGTTCAGCTTCTCTTTACTGCTGCCTCAGCTGCTACTTTGCTACCATAGCTCTGTGGAATATTTGAGCAATAAATACCTCTGCTAGAGCCCTTAAATCTTTTTCAGGTTTGATTTTCTCTGGTCTCCAGCTTGGCTCAGTGCTGTCCAGCCAGGAGATGTGGCTCCTCTTGAGACGAGCGCTCCCTGAGCTGTGGATGTGCTGACAGTGCAGTGTGTTCCAGGGGGTCAGGGAACCAGAGTGGAGATGGTGAACACTTCTCAGCTCTTCCCTTCTTGTGAGAAGGTCTGAGGATAGAGGCATCCTGCTTTCCTTTTCTGGCATTTGAGAGTGGACTATTTGATCCCATGGGGAAAATCCAGCCCTTACTTGTTTGAGGTCAGCAAGGAGAAACAAGTGCAGGCATCCACACCTGCAAAGCCACATCTCTGGCTCCCAGCCTCTGCACACCAATTCTCCTTTCCTTTCCTTCATCATGAAAACACAGAGCTAAAAGCTTTTCTCATTTCCAAAGGGAACCTCTGAAATTCTATATTAATCAGTGTTTTGGTTTTACAAATACTGTTTGCTTACAAAAAGTAGTTACTTAGAACCATGGAACGGTTCGGGTGGAAGGGACCTTTCAAGGTCATCTAGTCCAACCCCCCTGCAGTGAACAGGGCCATCTGCAGCTAGAGCAGGTTGGTCAGAGCCCCAGCCAACCCCACCTGGAATGTTTCCGGGGATGGGGCACTGACCACCTCTCTGGGCAACCTGGGCCAGGGTCTCACTACTCTCATTGTGAAAAATTTCTTCCTTCTCTCTAGTCTGAATCCTCCTTTTTTAGTTTTAAAACCATCACCCCATGTTCTGTCACAACAGGCCCTGCTAAAAGCATTGTCTCCAACTTTATAGGCTCCCTTTAAGTACCAAAGGCTGCAAAAAGGTCCCCCCAGAGAAGGGAAGCTCACTTCAGATGCACCAATTGCTTTTAGTGAATGAGGAACCTCTTAGGGGTCCAGAGGCCCACCTGGTTACAGTCTCTGGAATGACAGGGACACCTTTACTCTTTGAACCAACTGGAGACAGCAATGGCAATGACTAGAGGCTTTGTGGCTGAGCCACTGGACCAGGACTTCAAAAATATGACTCAATTCCTTCGTTAGCTGTTGTTGCTTCAGCTTCCTGCATTTGCTGGAGAAATACACTGGTTTCAGTCTCAGTTGCTTATTTTTTATGTTACTCCAGGGCAGACACAGCCTTTTGAATGAGTTATGTACAAGACTTTGCCTAATGGGATCATGATCTCACTTCCATGCTCTGGATGGCTGCTATAATATGATAAATAAAAATGTTGATAATAACTATCTGATTTCTGCCAGCAAATAAGTACTTGCATGCCTGGCTTTTAGGGTTTGCAGCTGCTCTGTTTCACCTGTCAGTGGCAGGGATCACTTAGGAAAATTTACACCTAATTGTTCGTTTTAGTCAGTGATGAGAAAGAACAGTTCTAATTGTCATCTGAGAATGCTTGGAGAACTGGGTTGGGAAGTGGTAGTAATTAACCCATTGCCAGAGGAGTTATCCAGCTGTGGAAGGGTTGTCTTCATGGAAATAGGTAGGAAAATAATTGGAGCATTGGTTTAATGGGTTTGTAGGTTGTTTTAATTCTCTCCTACAAGAAAGGTGCCTGTCTGCAGCTTGTGTTTGTTTGGGTTTTTTTATTTAAAATAATTACATTCAGTGGGAAATTATGTTCTTGGAATGCATGGTAAGTGCTGATTTTACAAAAGGATGGAGTGGAAATTAAGCTGTGGTTGTATTAATCAGTTGGTAACTGCCAAGCAATATGAATAAACAATGAAGAAATAAATAGAATTTCAGTGTACCATCAGTTTTTATAATCTAATTTCTATAAAATACTCCCCACACAGGAGTTGCTTTAGTTGTTCATATTTTCTGTGGACACATTACTGCACACAAAGGACCTGTTCCTATTTTTCCCCTAAAATACATGCACGCTGTCTTTTCTCTAGATAGATTTCTCATTTGCTGTTTGGCAAAGTTTTATCCTTCTGTCCTGAGATCTTTACAGGGTGCATCAGGTCTCTCAGGGGTGGGTCAATACCTGCAAAAAGAAATGCAGAAATGCCTTGGTGTTTTAGGAGGTGAAGTTTGCAACTCCATCAGCAGGTGTAACTCATCCACATTCTTCACCCTTTGCCTTAAGCTGCACCCCTTGTTTTTCTTGTGGAGGTGAGAACCTGAACACAGACACCTGATAACGAAACCTCCCACCCACTTCTGCTCACAAAACTCTTAAGAAGGATTGAGTTTTGGAAAGACCATTTGTGGCATCACCTGATTTGAACTTCATAAACCTCACGTTCCTACCGCTCTGCTTTCTACTGCTTCACCTCACCATGGGCAAGAACTTACAGAGGTTTGGTTTGCTCTGCTTGCTGTTTAGTTTATCTTGCCCTTACTTATAATAATTATCCCTATTAAGGTCCCACGGACTTTTTGTTTTAAGTTCTTACTCAGCATCCCAAGATAAACCTAGTTTTAAAAGGTAACATTTGTTCCATAAGAGCTTCTTTCATTAAAGGAAATTACAAAAGGGTTATTGCTACTTACTATATTTTGACCCTAGAAATAGTAAGATTCAGTAGCATAAATGTTATACTTTATAAAATAAACACATTAAAATATGGTCACTAAATCAGACTGGAAGATTTAAAAAATATTTTCAGATGTGCTTATTTACACCATGACTCTTATTTTGTCACTCTTACATGTTTAAAGAATGCAACCACCATTGTCAAAAGGACCTTCTGTAAGGTTCATCTTATGTGTGAATAATGAAATTCTATATATTTTGAGTTTTGCTCTAATCTGCAACATGCAGTGGCTCTACCCACTACTTTAAGGTAAAAGTGCATTTTTTTTTTTTTTCCCCTGAGTGGACTGGGTTTTTTTGTTTTCAAGATTCTCATCAATTTTTATTAAATAGTTTAGGTTAACGGGTATTTGCTTTTAAACTCACAAAGGATTATAATTAGAGGGAGTCATCTCTCTCTACTTTATACATTCATTAATATTAAATACCACTCATAGCCATCTTCACTGAGGTTTTCTTTCCTTTTTGCATTACCAAGCTGATGTAATGGTGCAGAAGAAACGTTACTCTCAACGCAGTTTGGAAGAAAACTGTCTATCTGTATATTTGTGTCTTGTGAAACAGTTATTTCATTTCCTACCTGTACTTAACACTGACACCAGATCCTTTGTGCACTGTATTTGAGTTAGCTTGTGTGAAAATTGCTGTGTATGTCAGTTTGGAAACCTTTGTATTCACTGGAGAGATACAAAGAGCCGCTGAAGTTCATGGTTGAGTGTCCACTTCGGGATAATGTGGCAGGCAGTGGATTACACAGCTCTTCTACAGCCGTTTGGGGGAATATTTTCCCTTACTTCACAGTTAATAGCCATCAAATTGCCTTTCTCAAGATCAGTATAGATCATAGCCACTGAAGGGACTTGTCCCAACCCATGAGCTCGTTGGAAGCTTACATGCGTTTCTCTTGCACAAAGACTGTACTGTTTTGGTGAAGCTATCATTAGTCTGTGAGGGAACTGTTGCAATTAGTTATTCCTGAAAATTAGTCTATAAAGGAACTGTTACTTGTGGCTGGTTGCCTCCAAAGCTGGGTCAAGATGGGTGGGAGAATTTTGTGTGAGCTCCTCTGAGGCTGTTTATGCAGATCTTTTGAGACTTGTGTTGACAGGAGAGTGCTGGGAAGCTCAGTGAGTCTGCTCACGTGGGATGAAGGCTGTGCATCAGTCACCAGCATCTCTGGCAGCTGAGAGCCCTTAAGAGGGGTTGCCCTTCTGCCATAAGGCTCAGGGAATCATAGAATGGTTTGGGTTTGGAAGGGACCTTAAAGATCCTCTACTTCCAACTGCCCTGCCATGGGCAGAGACACCTCAGGTTGCTCAAGACCCTGTCCAACCATCTCCATGACTGAGGACACATGATGACATCTACTCCTAGATCTCCCTCAGAGGGGGAATTTGTTTGAAAGAAGTCAAGGCTGGGGTGTGGAAATGGCTCTATATTCACTTAGCACACCAGCACCAGATTTGGGCTGTCAAATAAATGCTGAGGTTCTGTCTTTTAACACCCTCAGTATGGAAATCTGTGAGGTCTCATCTGCCTTGGTAGTCAGGTTGATGGACTCTGAGGTCCCCAGGCTTCTCTTCTGCATGTTGTTTGCTTGTTGTGAAAGAAGATCTGGAGGCCAGTACAAGCAGAGAAAGTCTCCCCTGAAGCTGTTGATTAAGGAAAAAGCCTTAACTCAGGATGGATGGAGACAAGTCTATGATGCCAGTGTTCTGGTGTGAACATTAAGGGCTGAGAAATTTGGAGGAAATCATCTGGCCCTTGCCAGCCATTCACAAGTTGTACCTGTACCTGTGCTTTGCAAGCTTCTGTATTTCTTTTTTTTTTTTTTTTCTATTTTCTTATTGAATATATACACAGATTAAAAAGGAAAGGAAGGAAAAGGCTCAAAGAAATGACCACCAGCCACGGGAGAAAACTACTAGTGTCATACAAATGTGCCAGATCTAAAATGTCTTGAGAACCCGCATTCCTGCTCTAGGTTTTCATACCAACCCAGTTCTGCAGTATCTCGATTATACTTTTTTTTCCCCCCAATGGAAATTCTGTAGCCATTACTGTGACACGAGTTCAACAGCAGCCCACAGCTCATCCAGTTCTTTAGTTCAGCGTGGTCAATTAATCTTGAATTTCAGGTTTTCTGGTGCTCAGAGAAAAGGGGCTTGGGGGACTCGTTTCGTGGTGTGTGTCTAAACACTGCTGAATCTGTCAGCTTATTTGTATCTTCTACAGAATATTCCCTCTGCTTACCCTGCAGCGTGGAAAGTTTCAGGTGCTGATTTTGAAGGATGAGATCTCTATTAAATCACAGTTGCAATGTATCTGCCTTGCTCTGCCAAAGCTCCGACCTGGAACAGGCTGTGAAGCAGGCACACAGTGTGTGGGAGACTGAAGTGTTATTCATGCAGGGAATTTTTAAGTGCTGTGGGATTAATTCCTTTGGTGTAACTCATTCAGTTTCATTGTCTGTTGGCTGGTTTTGGCTTTTTTATATGTAAACTTTCGTAGAATGCTTTGTGTTGGAAGGGACCTCTAAAACTTGTCCAGTCCAAATCCCCTGCAATGAGCAGGGACATCCTCAACTAGAGTAGGTTGCTCAGAGCCCCATCAAGCCTGATCTGGAATGTCTCCAGGGATGGGGCCTCCACCACTTCCCTGGGCAACCAGTTCCAGTGTTGCACCAGCCTCATAGTAAAGAACTTCTTCCTAATGTCCAATCTAAATCCACCTTGATCTAGTTTAAAGCCATTGCCCCTCATCCTATTGCTACATGCCCTTGGAAGCAGCCTCTCTCCAGCTTTGTTGTAGGTCCCCTTCGGATACTGGTAGACCACAAGAAGGTCTCCCCAGAGCCTTTTCTTCGTCAGGCTGAACAACCCTAACTCTCCCAGCCTGGCCTCCCAGCAGAGAGGTTCCAGCTCTCCCATCACTGCTGTGGCCTCCTATGGCCCCACTCCATCAGGTCCATATCCTTCCTTTGTTGAGGGCTCCAGGGTTGGACTCAGTACTCCAGGTGAGGTCTCGCCAGAGCAGAGTGGCAGAATCACCTCTCTCGATCTACTGGCCACGCTTAACAATGAGAACGAGCCGTTGCCTGAGTAGCTGCCAAAGCTATAGGAACCATCAGTAGCTCTGGGGCTAAATTGAGGGACATGTGGGTGTGAGAGTTTTGTTTACTGTGCGTCTCAACTTGATCCCGTTGGAAAATCCACTTGCTGTCAGGGAGGATGAAACATGCCCAGTGAGATGCAGGCGGTGCGCTGGGTTTCTACAGCATCTCTGGGGTGCAGCTCTGTGCCGAGGCTGGGAGCTGGAGAAAAAAGAAAAGATCAAGGGCAGGTCTTGGCCCACAGAACCACACCTTGGCAACTCCTACTCCTTTCAAACTGTGGGAGCTGAGTTAAAGCGACTGATCTTTCACTGCTAAAGCGCTACCCGTAGCTAAACTGACAAGCGGTTTTAATGATCAAAAGGAAATTAACACAAAATTACCTTATCCTTCCCACGCACGCTGTGTATCCGGGTGTTGGGGAACTGCTGTTCCTGACTCTGAGTACATCAGTGTTGATCAAGGCCATTATTCTGCTCGAGGTTTTTTTTGACAGCTACTAAAAATGAGAGCACTTGAAACTAAAGCTACATTTCAGATGTATTAGCTCTAACAGAAGTGAGTGTCTGGGTTACCTCAAGCACGATGATGACCAGTTACAGAAGCGTGTATATCAGCATTTGATTTCATTTACCAACACCTTTCTCCTCTCGGTCTCAGCAAGCACTTTTGGTTTCAGTGAGGTGTAATCTGCCATGGAAAATAAAGTGCTCACCAGTAGCGTAGCACTCGGTGTAATAGTGTGATTGTTACAGTGAGTTTAATGAGAAGGAATAATGACAAGTGAAAATGTTGTTAAGTCAGGAATGGCCCAGAGATGTCTCTTGTTGGGGTTGGTTTCTTCCTCTGTTGTTATCTCCTGTTGCCAGATGCCATCCTCACCTGCTGGCACCATTAGGGGGTTATCGCAGCATCACTTCAGGCAGGGGGAGGCTGGCACTGGTCTTGGTGGAAGAAGGATTTTAGTTTAGCTTCTCTGATTGAAATATTGCTCACAGACGTGTCCGGGGCAGAGCTAGAGTACTCTACCAGGACCACCAGTGTGATCTCTGGCTCCAGTCCTGGACAACAACCAAACTGCCTTGAATGGTTTGTGGTTTTGATTGCTATAGCCAGGTACTCTCCTGTGTTGTTTTCAGGCTTTCACTTTAGAGAAACCACTGGCCAAAAGCACGTGGCTCCTTGACAGTCACAATGTGCTTTAGCAAGCTCCACAGAGCTGTGGCATCAGGCTCCCACTTTGGATTACTGAAGGCAGGCTGACCAAAGCATGAAATCCCAGGTGCTGTCCCTGATTTACCCCTCGTGCAGCACTGGGGGCTTGTATTTCCCCGTAGAGACCCATTTTGCTGTCAGCAAAGTGTGTGGCAGAGATCCACAGGTTAAAAAAGCAATACGCCAGATCTTTGTTCCTTTCCATCCTTGAAACTTAAAACAAAAGCAACCAAAAAAACCCACCCCGGAGTATAATAGTAAAATCCTTTTGTTGGGAGAAATATTGGCAGTGGCATCAGCACTGCAGCCCGCTTGGAAAATGCCTTCTTACTCACACAAAGGCTGCCTCAAAAAGATGGAACAACAGAGACACCCCCCTGCAAAGCCCTTTGGCAACAGTAACTTTCTATTCACACAGAAATTCTTCGTTAACGTTAAAAGGGAGTTATGAAAACAGAATTTCATAGACACGGTTGTTATTTGAAAAGGCCTCTGGTAGATGCATGCTTTCTGGTCAGCCAAAACCACGCTTCCCTTCCTCTGATATATTCAAGCTTAGGAGTTGAGAATTGCCCAGCAAAGTCTCTTTTTTGCTTAGTTTTTGAGGTCTCCAATAATGCGTCTCGACGGGAACCCTTACTGTGAACAAGCCACGCGGTTCAGAAGGAAGAATGAGGCCAGCATACGAGGCGCTACATTTCCATGGCATTTCAGCCCAAAAATGGGCTTCTGGCACCGAAAGATGGGACACGCTCCGTGTTATCTTACACCCTGGGCAGTGCTTCATGCTTGCAGCAGGGTGCGTGTGATGCTGACGGCGAGGCCATGCGAGGTGCAAGAGAGAGGAGACCCGAGGGCTTCCAGCATATTGCTACTTGATCGTGGAAGAGCGAGCACAAACCCGACCAAGGCTGCAATGCTGTCACGTTCCCGTGACGTTTCTTCCACTGTGAAATGACACCGCAGGGACGCGAGGACGTGGCCTCGGCGCGCTTGTGGCTCTGGGGGCCGTGTCGTGGGTTTGATCAGGAATGAACAGCACATGCTCCTTTGACAATCGGTTTTACAATTTCAAATGCTTTGCAGCTATTTGAGAGTACAATGAAACCATTATGTAAGCTGCCTGTTAGAACATATGTTCCTGATTTAAATAACATTCAGGCTTTAAAAGTTTTTTGCTTCTGATGTCAGAATTATCTGTACAACCAAACCATTGTGTGCTGACATATGGACTGGATCATTGTTATCGCAGCGCGGCTTGATAAATTCAACTTTACTTCTGCAGATCAGAGCCGAGATACTTTTCTTCCTTTATTTTGTAAGTCTGTAATTTAGCCAGTCTTTTAAAACCTAAATCTCTCCGATTACCAGTGCGCTCATTTTCAGAGCAACCTTTAGAGATAAATAATATCCACAGCAATGGCTATTTTAGATGTATTGCTCCTGAAGATTTATTCAACAGATGCATGTGTGCTTTGAGGTACTGTTTGCAAGTTCAGTGGATTTAGTGTTTTATTTCTAGGTGAATGATGTGAAAACAGCTTCCAAAAGAAACAAAGGTTTTCAAGCTGATGAATGTGGTCGGGCTTGTGCTGTTGTGTTTACTGGGTAGCTTGAGCTCAGTGGAGCTATTCAAGATTTATTGTGGTGAAACCAAGAGCAGGATTTGGCTCTCTAGGTCTGGTCTCTGTCCAGTAAAATTTTGGCTGGAGCGAATCAATCCCCAAAGAACAAGCGCATTGGATTAACAGAGGAACACACTATTTCTCAAACTTGTTATTAGGTGTTGTAAGCCAAACTGTGCCTTGCCCCTGTGCTCTCCCTTCAGTCTGGGGGAGTGATGACAAGGTGGGAGCATCACATTTCATGGGAAAAAATCCTAAATGGTCATGCACAAGTGGGAAGGATGTTGCCAAGACCCTCACAGAAAGACAGAGCTCTTCAGTGAGTTCCCATCCCTGCAGCATCCCATCTCCCTGTCTGGAGATAGCTGGAACCCAGGTTTCAAACCTTCACTTTATTAATTTTATTTCTTTTAAGTCAATTACAAATGCACATTTATGGGTTCAGGGTGAAACGAGGGGAGTCTGTGTTGGTGTCTTGGCACTTTTGGATACTAAAAACGTGATCTGGTACTTGGTGCGTGTTCTGCAGACAAGTGTGTAGGTGTCTGTGTGGAGCAATTACTCTGGAGGACACTGGTTTGGCATCCTTGGAGGCTGTAATCCTCTGTCACAATCAAAGCCATGAAGTATGCAATCCCACCCCATCCTCTGTCTCTGCTTCAAACCTGACCTGCGGGAACTGTAGCAGAAGTGAGCAGGATGTATAATTGCTTTGCCTGTTAATTCCTTGCCTTTTCTATAATGTTCTTGGCTTCCACATGACTCAGGACAGAACACTTGTCCATTGTGTTCATTAGTGGGAGCTATGCTTTCGTTACAGTGTCCTCTGGTTCCTTCTAGATGATCTTTGTTGCGTGCACATCACTGGGGTGCTCCTGTGCCGCGTCATACAACCGACCACCACCAGCTTCATACAGCATCTCATCTTTTTCCTATTTCATCTGTCAGACTTCTCAGTTTTATTTTGTATCCTGTTTTTGGAATAGATGCCATCATTTTCTATACATCTATATCATGCCTAGTACAGGAGAATTCTCATTTCTGAATGTGCCTTATTAATTTTAGTCTTGGTCAGTGATTATTTTTGGAGGGGGTCTTTTGTTGTATAATTATAGCAGATTTTTTTCTCTTACTCCCCAAGTAAATTGTTATTACTCTGTTGTACCCTGGTAAATTATTATCACAGCGCAGCTTCGAGTTAATTCCATTTCTCGTTAAGAAGTCACGAGCTGCACGTCCCTGGTTTGGGCTGCTCTGACCCTCTGTCCTTCTGAGAAGCGCAGCCATCTCCGTGTGCGTGCTTGCAGGAGCAGGGTGGTCACGCGTGCTCCGCAGCTCGCTGGGCGCTGACCCCCTCCCGGGTGGATGTGCCAGATGCAGTAGAGCTGTTCCCAGAGGAGACCCTCCCATCTCTTGCAAGCCCTTGAGTTCTTTTCTCACCAGCCAGAATATTTCAGCAGCGTTTTCAGAAGTGCAGGTGCAGGCAGTTGTTGGGAGCAGCTTGCTTTGAGCTCCGTTGCCGTTTCGCCTTACGGCAGCCGTGCTCTTGGGGGCAATTATCTGCGTAGTAATTAATGAAGGAATTTTCTCTGATGCTGCAGCGTGATTCACACAGCTTCCAAAAGATCAGTTTGTTAGTTACTGTGTAAAGTATTTGCAGATGTACTTTGCTGTGATAGCATCTCTGACTGGAGATGTTTGGTAGCATGAGGTTGATGGTTGGTCTTGGTGATCTTAAAGGTCTTTTCCAGCTGAAAGGATTCTGTGATGAGTTACAGATGCAGGAGTAAAAATCTGCAGGGCCAAAATGTGTCTGCCTGGCCCAGCCTCTATCTCTACCCCAGAGTCAGCGAGGGGACCTTTGTCCCTGGCTTTCACTCCCAGCAAAGTTCTGCCACTGGGACTGGGCAGAGGAAAAGGTCCTTTTGCCAGTTCTCCACACTGCTGCCTGTCTGTGGTAGCAGGGAAGGAGAGACAGTTGGTTGCTTTCCGTAAGAGCTGGAGAGTTGTTCTTGCAGGGCAGGGGTAAAGATCCCTTGGCTGATGCCAAACACTTTGTGCAAGATGGTTTGTTCATTCTTAGTTTCTTGGGAGGAGCTTGGGACAGCCAACTTCAGCCTTGCAAGAAACCAGTTCCCATCAGCTTCCAAGTTTTGGGTTTTTTTCTTCTCTGTGGTGCCTGCATAAGCATTTTTAATAAGAAGCCCCTGCTACCAAACACTGGTTTGCATTGCAAACTGCCTTTTGCAAGTACCCAGGACATGGAATGTATAACCTCGTGCCTTTGCCCAGAATGCTAATACTGATCGACTTTGATTAGTATTAACCTTAAACCTGCTACTCCTGGCTTGTGCCAGGTTAGCTGTCGGGGAGTCAGAGCTGCAACTGGAATGGATTTGAGACCATCCCCTTGGAAGCGTAAATTGTGAAGGTGAGTAGGTTTTAGAAGTCATTTAAATTAGTGTCTTCTGATGGTGTCTGCAGCAGGAGAATGCTTGAGGAGCCGTTAGCTGATAATTTCCAGTGAATACGTGCTGCCCGTGACTTAGCAGACATCGTGTGCATGGTGTTTAGCCACAGCCAGCCCTGGAACTGGAAGCTATAACACACAGAGGGAAATAGGATTTAACTCTGGGATCCTTTGACCTCTGAGCAGGAGCAGGGGACTGAGTGTTCAAAACGCCTGAAGTGATCAGGGTTTGAGGACTGGAGGGAGCAGCTGGTTCTTCTCAAGTCCTTGTGTAAAAAACTGCTTGGGAATTAATTCCTGGCTTTGGTTTGCCATCCTTTGTATTAAGGAGAAACATTAGGAACAAGCATATTGCTGAAAGCACCTTCTGTGGCAAAAGGCCTTCAGTTTGGAAGCGCAAGATAAAGAAAAAATAAAACTAAAGTTCAATAACCATACTGTACCATGTGGAAAGTAATTGGAGTAGGATTGTCTTCAGTTTTGCTGTCGTAATAAACAGGGTGTCGATCAGAAGCACTTGTTTCAACGATACAAAAATAAGAGTGACCTCTTTACCTACGTTCAGTGGTTTACAGAAAAGAAAATTCTGCTCCAAAATTAGCCTGAAATATGAAAAACTCATCAGTGCTTGAAGTAGGTGATGAGTAGTTCCTTCACATTACTCCTAATGCCCTATTTGTGTTTATGGGTGTGCTGGCCTTGCTTTTGTAATTTAATTTCATTTCTTTCTTATTATAGACATGCAGCTTGCAAATCTAATAATAAATTCCTGTAAATATTAGCTTGGGAGGCATCTGTTACTTAAGGAAGCCTTAGAACCAGTATTTTTTATATTTATCAAATACACACAACATAAACAGTCCCTGGAAGAGCTTCTGCAAGGCTGGGGATGTGACAACCTACAGGGACATCACAGGCACAGTACCACAGTGATGAGAGTCCCCTGTTGCCCTGATAGCTAAGGGACGAGCTCATGTAATATGCTCACAGAGGAACTATACTGCTTATACCCAGTGGGAGCTTCTCTGCGTGTGTGTGTGTGGTCTTCTTTACCCTTGTCTCACCAAGTTCATTGGAGGCATTGTGGTTTGTCAGTTGAGGGGTTTCTCATGTAAGGAGGAGTAGCATCAGACAGAAAGTGTTCTGTGGTAAGTGCGCTGTTCCTTTCAACTGCAAAATCAGAAGAGAGGGACAGAGGTGGCTGTGCAATCACCTTAGGTGTGTTAATTTGGGTTATGTGCGTAGAGCAAATGATGCCAGCATAAGCAAACCTCAATTACCTGCAATTTCTGACAGAATTACCATGATGTAGCTCTTGGATGAATCTTAATCAAACTGAACTGGGATGACATGTTGTCGTACAAGAATAAAGACATCTGTGTGAGAGAGAGGTAAAGAAGGGTACAATTTTATTCTCCACCTTTGAAAGTGAATATTTTTAATGACATTTCTTGTAAACAACATGAGATTTGAAGGAAGGAGCAGTGGCCTAGTCTTAGGAATAAGAAAGGCAAGTCTTGAGTTCCTTCATCCATTCAAATAATGCTTTGATCATTTCTTTTATAAGGGATCTCGGAACCACGTTGTCTCATCTCCATGTCCTGTGGATGGCTCGCTGTGGGCTCTCGGATTTAGATGGGATCTCTTCCTGCAGCTCTCTAAAAGTAAGTGTGAATGCATCCTTCCAAATGATGATCTCAAAAGTATCTTCAGTTGATACACTTTACTTATAGTTTCGTTCTCTTCTCACCCTTTGTTTTTCTAAAGGGCTTTGGTTGGATGCCTGGAATTACATGTGTTAGTTTAAAAGACACTACAGTATTTTTTTTTCAACAAGGTGAAACATTCAGGTCTGATCCTGAAGATGCCTAACGCAGCGTAGCGTTTGTTGCTGTATTAGCCAGAGTTATTTAAGGCAGCAACAGCCACGCTTGAAAAGTGTTCACTTCCGTGCTGATTTCATGCTGTGCCATGTAATATTTCCAAGATTAGAAAAGATTTTGCAAAGCTTGAGTGTTATTTGTGCAAGCCTGTGGTTTACATATGCATGCTGTTTACTTCTGCTGAGGAACTCTACATAGCCTATAACAACATCTCTGACCTGAGCCAGCTGGTCTGGTTGGATCACCTTGAGGTTTTGGACCTGGAAGGGAACAACATTGAGGACATCAACCAGATGCAGTACCTGGGACTTTGTGGCAAGCTGAGACACCTGACAGTGGAGGGCAACCTTATTTGTCTGAAGCCAAATGCAGAATCTATAGAGGTGAGGACTTAGTTGGTACCCATTGTGTTCATTTTTGGCAATGCTTTTTTAATTTGAGTTGGAAATGAGGAAGGTTTCTGCATATTCCTGAGGTGTCATTCTGAGCAATGACATGGGATGCATTTCCCAGCTTTCATTTCTGCTCATTTTGTCCTCTCGTGGGTATTGTCTCCCAAGATGAGCACAAATGTAATACAAGGATTGCTAGTGAAGACTCAGGCCTGTCTCCTAGCAATGTGTTCCTTCTTACCTGCAAGAATGGGATTAAACTAGAAACCATCTGCCTGGATCCATACAGCTGTTCTATCTTCTCCCAACTAGCAGTGCATCTTAAAGGATGACTAAAGAGAGCATGAATCCAGTTGTATGACATCCTTCTAGCCTGGAGGGGTCTTGCAGTGGGTTAAGAAAGTAGCTAATAGTTTTCTTACAAGATTTGCCAACAGCAGTGTCTCAATTAGATATATGTCTTTGGGCTTTTGCATTTCCTTTGGAGGTTCTCTTGGAGGTCCATGATCAAGTCCTCCAGGACCACTATGCTGAAAGGTTGAACCCTTAGGAAGATGATGCTTGAGATAACTAGGAAAAGCTATACTGCAGGAACTGCTTGTTGTCCTTTCCCCTGAAAGATTGCAATCAAATGACCAAAAAGACCTTCAGCACAAGCTGAAGGTACAGAACACAGTGGTACTGAAATGAGAAAATCATTTCTGTGGATGTCTTTTGTTGAGGGCATGAGATCCTCTGTGTCACAAAGATGAAAGCATAGTGATGCATGATCTGCACTCAACAAAAGGAAGGGAGATCTAATTCTACATGAACAGTCTCAGAGCTCTTTCACTTCCCCCTGCTTTACAAAAAACATTGCTGGGATATAGAAAGAAGCACCTTGGAATGTACTGAAAAGTAACTGGAGGAAAACCAGGGTTTCCAAAATTTGATCAAATAAGACTGTTCCTCATTGTGGTGACATAATGTCTAACTCATGTCATCAGATGGCAGTTTACAGCCAGCTCACAATATACATCACCCGGGCCTTCCAGAATATACCCAGCACTCAGTAAAGGCTGGCACCATCCCCAGCTGGTGACACAGGGGTTGGAAAGCAGAGCAGGACCTGGCGCCGTGACTCCATGCGCCAAAAAGTCATCATGCCCGAGACGTTAGTTTGCATAAAAGGTCTGGTGTGATACTTGTCCTGGATTTAGACTTGAGAACTGAGGCGCTGTCACTGAAACTCACTCATGTAGGAGACAGGTGTATTTTAAATCTTTGCCCTTTTTAGAAACACGAGTTATTAGCATTTTTAGGATGTAATTGTTGGCTTGGTCATATCCCTCTGATGTTTGCGTTTCTTCAGGGTATAGAAGAGCCACCTGAAACATAGAAGAGAATAGATGTGGACTGCTTTGGTGTGCCCTAAATGACCAGCTCTAATTCCTCAGGATCCCTGTAGCCTGTCCCTTGCTACAGCTCTGTAAAGCTCCCCTATTTATTTCATCTACAGCATGGTCCTGCTAAATTTACTGCTCTTTCTTCAGACAGCCTGTTTGCTCTCTGTAATTTGATTTTCAGATGAGCTCATCTTCCCCTGTTATCTAAACCAAGAGCAGCAACCTGATGATAAATTCCGCAGCCTCTGTTGCAGTTAATGTAACATGAGCGTAACATGATGCTCCTCTCCAAGAGGACATGGCTGGAAATTGGCTGTAGCCCAGGCCCTGCTCAGAGCCCACATGGTACAGGGTAGCACTGGGGATTGGTTGACTCATTTTCTAAATTAAGATTAAAGGCTCAGTGAGAGAAATTTAGTGTCTGCCTCTTAACAACAACAGCCACCACCGTGGGCTTTATTTGGCGAGTTCCCTCTGCCAGCCTCGGTGCTGCACCGTGGGGAGGGAGCAGACAGAGACAAGTCACACAGAGAGGTAGCCGTTTGTGGCAGCTCTACGGTGAACGAGGATGTGGCTTTTGGAGGCGTTGCTAATATTGTGCTCAAAGTCTTGAAAAGCTCAACGTTCATCTGTCTGGGGCAATTGCTTGGTAGGCAGCTGTCCATTCGTGTTCTGCTGTTCAACAGCAGTGCGCTTGTTCCTTTACGCTTTCTTTAAGTAGAAGACGCCACCATCACCGTTTGCTGCCTTTTGTTATCTGAGACTATTTTAACAAAAAATATTCCTATTGAAAAGCAGCGTGACCCAGTCACAGTCACTCACCCAATCACTCAAACCAGGACACCCAGTCAGCCCTGAGGTGCCACGAAATTTTCCCAAACACAACGGTGCCACATAAAGGTGTTTTTCTACCGCTGGAATCCACCAAACCAGCCCAGGTTTCTGTGTGCGTGGTTTTAGCTGTTCTGGATTGGTCTTGCTGCTCAGAGGTCCCCAGGCACTGGTGTGAGCTCGTGAGTCAGTTTATAACATGTCATCTCCACCCTCACACACTGATGGAGGCTGCCCCTCAGCTGTCACACCGAGCCCATGTGCCTCGGGAGCAATCGCGCTGCTTTCCCAGCACGCAGGAAAGAAACCCAAGAGCAGCCCATTTTAGCCTTCTATGCAACCTCTTGCCAAAGAAAATGTTGTCTGAAGTGAGCCGTGGCTTCTGACGGCGTATAAAATCACACGCAGTGAACCCCTGAGGACTGCCCCGGGATTTCCGTGCAGTTCATTCCCTGCGGCAGGTTTATGGATGTGCCTACAAACACGACCCATGGAAACGCTTGCTCTTTTTCCATCAGCAGTGGAATGAAACTCCTGACTGTAGTTATTTCTGTTGAATGACGTGGATGGGTTTGCATGGTAGAAGGTGTTTCCAGTAGTACAGCAATCCACCAACTGCTGTGCTGCTGGTGGAAGTCCACGGTCTGTTCAATAAACTGCTCCAGTGACTACTTTCTCATTTTCTCCAGGAACCAGATTATAATTACAGAGCTGAAGTAAAAAAACTCATTCCCCACTTGGAGTATTTGGATGAAATACCAGTGAGCCAGACTGCTCTTCTTCCTGACAAGAAGATGCATGAGGATTGGCTGATCATCAATGAATTCATCAAGGAAGGTGGTTTAGCTGGAGACTTCTCATGGTTAGGTATGTCAGATTTCCTGTAGGGGTTCATTTTTCAGGATATGATGTGTGAAGAAGAATGACAAAGAGCACTCTGGCCTCTTCAAAGCTGGCATTTAATTATAGTGAAGGGACAGAGGACATTGTCTTCTTCACTTGGGAAGTGAGGAAGCTGGGATTCAGCATGGTGCAGATTTAAATGAAAGCTGTTCTGAGCTGGACATCAAGATCAGAAAAATGCAGATGACTTCTAGAGCATCAAGCAAATCCAGCCGTAGTTGGGAGCCTGTACTTAGCATTCATTCTGCATGATGGGAAGAAGTGAAGCTTGGGAAGGGATTTCAACCCCAGCTGTCATAGCCCTTTCTGTGGCAGCTGTCAATCCCACCTAGTGTGGATGTAGCAGGATTTTCTACTCCAGTTCAATAACAGGGAAGGCAATTTGGTCACCGCTTCTCATTGGTAGCAACATCCTAGCAACTGAGATTGCGTGATCTCCTAAGAGATCTGTTCCATTCTCTTTGCCTCTGTGATTAAGTCCATTACATTCATTAGTAGAGAGTAAATGGTTTGAAAACAAATCTGTTGTCCCCTTGCCTGTAGCCTTGGTTGTAGTTCAGATGTCTGTGCTTTTACAGATCATGCTACGTGCACCTTATCACGTACATTAAATATTACAAAGTATTTCCTATAACTGCTTCTGTTTCTTCCCATTAATGTGGACAATGCAGTTGGCTTTCCAGCCGGCCCCCCTCAAGTTGTGCCTTGCCTGCCAACTGTGCTCCATTAAAAATTTACCTTGTTTTGGAATAAGTACATACGTTTGCCCTTTATTTAATCCCTGTGGGTCTGAATAATTAGTTGTAATAGTAGTTATGGTAGGGGAAAAAATCCATTAAAATCTGATCTATTGGTGAACCTGCTTTGGCAACATCAGCTATGGTTCAGAAAACTAGTTAACAAAGGGAGCTGACAGAAACAGCAGGGATGGAGCACAAAATTGTGAATTCATATTGTTTCCTAGTGTAACTGTACTTAGGGCGTTCAGCTCAAAACCAATGGTCAGGTTCAGACATCCCCATATATTTTTCTTTCCTATAGTGTTGACTCAGGTATTTTTCACATGTTGTGTATTTCATGGGTTTGTATTAACAATTACGGCTGAGACATTTTAAAGGTCCCTAACCCCCAGCTCTTAAGAAAATGGTCACGTTATTACAGAGATGATCGCTCCACTGTGGAGCTGTAGATGCTCAACACTTTACAAAGCACGCTATTCATCTCTGCACCGAGCTGAAACTCCCTCTTCTGTGGGTTGTTGGCTGCTCTCACGGCTGGGCTGTGCTCCCAGGACAGCCAGTGGTCAGGCAGGTAAGAGGACAAGGCTGTGTCCACCTTCACTAGATTTTGTATAATCCGCCCTGCCCCGTAACACTACAAAAACTCAGGTTTCACCTTTCTTTCTGTGGCAGAGAAGTATCTCTGAGGCAGTACTGGAAAAATTTATCACTGTCATTCCCAGGTTTCCATAACTCCTGGTACGTGGTTTGCCCTGCTTGACTAACAGCTCTGGTAACATGACCATCACCGTCTGCATTGTGCCTGGGCATTTAATATATTTTAAGGCTGGGGGCTCAGACTGTGCCTGTGGCAAGCCTGCAGTGGTTGTCCCACAGGCTGGTGGGCAGTGAGAGAGAGGCAGCATCCTCTGACCCCAGGCACACAGGTAGGCAAAGAAGCAGCGCCCAGGTGGTGAGTACAGAGCAGTTCCTGACCCCATACTCAACCCAGCAGCTGGTGTTTGGTGTGCAGGAGCAGGAGGAGGGTGGGAAGGGACTTTGGTTTAGTTGCTGGTCCCCAGGTTCTGCCATCTGCAGAGGACAGCTATAGGGGACTGCGTGCAGCACCAGGAAGCCCTCTGTCACCAGGCTTGATGCATTCCAGCATGTTTCTTGACCCCTTCCAACACGACATATTTTTCTGTCCCCTACGGCTCCGAGTGTGCAAGCAGCGTACGTGGTTTGATGGTGTGGTTTGAAGCCTTGCACCACTGTGCTTACAGTAGCAAAACCTCTCTCTTAGATCCATATCTTGGGGCAGCAGCAAGGCAGTCTGGACGTGGCCCAGAACCCCTGACAACTTCCAGACCTGGAACTGCGCAGTGGTCTGCCAGCACAAGGAGATGTAGCGATGCCTGCCTCTTGTACGGTGGCCATCCTCCTCCAGGTCCTGCTGTTTCTGGTGAGCTCTCCACAGAAGACAGCTCCAGTGAATTGACACATGGTAATGTATGAGGTCTTTTTAATCCTGTTCTTTCCCACACCTCCACCTCCTTCTGAATGTTATTGTTGCTGATGAAGCCCTGAGTGCTTTCAATACCACCCACCCATGCCACTGCTAGATCAGGTCCAGTGTATGTTTTTTTCCATGGCACTCACCTGCTCTAGCGTGGGCCTGCCTTTATTTCCCCCTGCAGCAGAAGGTCCATGTCATCTGGACTTCAACCCCCACCTCAGCCCCTCACCCCCACACATTCTGTGCTGCTGTCCCTCTTGACAGCCCCATACTGCAGTGCTGCTCCCTTGCTGACCTCGCCTTTCACACCTCAACAAAAGCTGTCTTGCTGGCCTTGAAATTACACAGCAGCCTAGCTGGGCCTCGCTTAATCTGGGCATGTCTTGTTCAGCCATAGGAATGTGTTCCAAGGTAGTCCTGTGGTGATGCACATTTACTCCCTGCTGAATCATAGGATCATAAAATCATCTAGATTGGAAAAGTCTCCTGGAAAGAACTTGACGGTGCAACTCCACTGGCCTGTAGAGTCCATCTTAGATGAGAAGATGGTGCTTGTTTTCCCAGTACTGTGGGCTGCTTCTGTCAGAGGCCAGGCCCACCTCAGTTCTTGCTGCAGGTAGGACTCTGGATGATGAACCAGATGAAGCAGTGCAGCGTCAGCAGCTGAGTGCACGTTCAGAAAGTGCATGGAAACTGAGTACGACTTGCTGGGGAGTGAGACCATGATTTCATGTGCACTTCTAGGCAGCTAGCACTACTGATGGAGACAGTTTCACCCAATGTTCTCTGCTTCTTCCTGCCCCCGCTGCCTTGTGTCCTGTTTTGGCAAGAGCATCTGCATTGCTGCATGGGGAACCTGATTCTGAGCGAGATCCAGCTGAAAAATAACCCAGCAAAGCAACCAAATAAACAAACCCCCAAAAAGCAGAATTTAGTTTTAATGTGGATCCGTTTAGTTTTAATGTGTTCTGATCTGACTCAACGTGTGGCCACACAAATGCTTGCACCAGCAGGGTGAGGAGGCAGGGCATGAGCAGGAGGAGACAGGTTCTGGTAGAAACAGAGAAACTGCCTCTCAGCAGCAGCATCAGGCCACACCAGCTGACACTGGGAACCCTCACCCTGAAATATTGCACCTTCCTGTCCGTGGGAGATGCTGCTGCTGCTGCTGACAGGTTTCAAAGACAGCACTGTTTGTTAAACGCTGGGGTAAAATGTTTTCTTTTTTTCCTTTTTTTCCTTAGGACTCGGTATAGTTATATGTGGGAACCCTACCAAGGCCCTTCGTGCAAGGAGGCAAAAGCTGGGTGTATGTTTTCCTTCTATACTTCATATTCCTGCCTGGTGACCCCATAAATCCTGGGACAGACTGAACTCCCACTGTGCATTGTGGCAGCACACTGTCTGCTGTAAGCCCAAAAGCCCCACAATGTGCAGTTGTCCTTCAGGAGGACAGAGAGTCTCTTGCCCTGATGTTCCAAAGGTGCCATGTGCTAGCAGTAATTAACCATCAGCTCTAATTGAACATGTGAAAATCCATTATCAGCTGCTGGCAGTGTGTTTCCCATTGTCCTGGCTGAGCAAAGCATGAGGCGGGGTTGCAGAGTTTCAGAGAATCATAGAATGGTTTGGGTTGGAAGGGACCTTAAACATTATCTGGTTCCAGCCCCCTGACACAGGCAGGGACACCTCCCACTAAAGCAGACTGATAAAGCCCTATCCAACCTGGTCTTGAACCTTTCCAGGCAAGGGGTTGTTCAAATACACATATTCTCATATATATATATATATTTATAATATATATGTTTCATATAACGAAATATAACCAATAAAATGTTTACTGGTATAGAGGCTACAGGCTTACATCCCAGTGAGATACAAATCAACATTTTTGTTAGTGCCACCCTGGGTTCCTCAAGCAGTAACAGGGCACGTGACTGAGGCATTGGGGCTTCTTAATACTGAAGAGCAACAAAATGGTGAGGAGTGATCTGAAAACTCAGGAGTAGCAGGAGACTTGGATGTCTTCTAAAATCCACACTCCCTGAAGTTATCAGAACAGCAAGATTGAAGATGCCACCAAGCTCAGTGATGTGGTTGACAAGCCTGAGGGACAGGATCTATCCAGAGGGACATGGACATCCTCATGAGGTTCAACAAGGCCAAGTACCAGGTCCTGCTCTTGGGTTGGTGCAACCCTCAGTATCAGCACAGGCTGGGGGTGAAGGGATCAGGAGCAGCCCTGGGGGGGAGAAGCCGGGGCTGAGCCGGCCTCGTGTGCGGGCACCCAGCAGGCACTGGCACCCTGGGCTGCACCCCAGCAGCGTGGGTAGCAGGGGAGGGGGGGATCCTGCCCCTCTGCTCCCAGGGCTCTGGGGAGAGAGAGAGAGAGAGACCCCCCTGCAGTGCTGGGGCCAGCTCGGGAGTGCTCAGCACAGCAGAGACAGGGACCTGGTGGAGCGGGGCCAGAGGAGCCCCAGCAATGCTGGGAGGGCTGGAACCCCTCTGCTGGGAGCCAGGCTTGGAGAGCTGGGGGGGTTCAGCCTGGAGAAGAGAAGGCTCCAGGGAGACCTTCTGGTGGCCTTTCAGGACTTCAAGGGTTGTCAGAAAGATGGGGCCAGACTTTTTAGCAGGGCCTGCTGGGACAGAACAAGGGGTGATGGTTTTAAACTGGAAGAGGGAGATTTAGACTGGAGAGAAGGAAGAAATTTTTGATGCTGAGGGTGGTGAGACCCTGGCCCAGGTTGCCCAGAGAGGTGGTCGCTGCCCCATCCCTGGAACCATTGCAGGTGAGGTTGGCTGGGGCTCTGAGCAACTGGTTCTAGTCACAGATGTCCCTGTTCCCTGCAGGGGGGTTGGACTCGGTGGCCTGAAAAGGTCCTTTCTAACCCCAACCCTTCTGTGATTTTTTGCAGCTACCTGCAGCGTGTGGCCTGAGGACAGAAAGCCTGCCCAGCTCTGGAGGAGGAGGTGGTCTGCAGCTGGCAGATGCACTCTCTGAGCTGCGAGTACGGAGAGCGCAGCAGAGGCGGTGAGAGCGCTCCCTGCCCTGCCCCGCCGGCCCTTCTCCTCTGCACCGAGCGGCTGAGCTCTGCGGCCCCTGGCGGTGGTTCCGGGGACCAGCCCTGGCCCTCGCCTTCCTGGCCCGGGGTGCCACCCTGCCACCGGCCCGCTGCAGCCTGGGCAAGGGGCGAGGAACCCGGGCAAGCTCTCAGTGCTCCTAGAGAGGCTGAGGACCGGCACTGGCAGGGTGGGAACACACAAATGACTCCTCATAACCAGTAAGGTGCTGTTGGTCCTGACAGGGTCTGCCCTCAGCAGTAAAAGAAGAGCAAGTGGAGGTTTTCTGCAAGCATCACACAGCAGCTTCATCAAATAAAAGGCTGAAAGGAAAATCATGCCCTGCTGAGATTCCCTCGTCTCACAGACAGATAATGCTTGTTTTGGAAGTAAAACCACTTTTATTTCACTAACCTTACCTCACTGTGTAGCATTTAAAATCTGCCTCATTTCACTTGATTAACTGTAGGACACTCAGATAACCAGACACAGGCAGATTAGATGACTGATCCATTTAGAATGAGTTTCCGTGTCTCCAGGAAAGTGGGAAATCACAGTGGGCAACTAAATCCACTGCTTGGGTAGCCAGGCCATCTGCATCTGGCTGTCTGCTTAATCACAACTCAAATGCTGACTAAAGGTGTGATCCTTGATGTTGTCCAGGTGCCCCCAAAGAGGTCAGCAAGAAAAAGCCCCCCAAGTACTGAAGGTAACTCTTGGTGATGGGGAAGAGGGTGAAGACTGCAGCCTGGCTGACAGCTGCGAAGAGAGGCTGAGGGAGACCGGTGACAAGGACCTCAATGGAAGGATGTCACTCGATTCTTCTTGCCACTCCTGTTTCTCCCAGTCTTCCTCAGGTATTGGACCTAAACCTCTGCAGAAGGCTTGGTGTCTGGTAGTGACAAGTGCTACTAACCCTCTGTGGGTAGATGTATTAGTAACTGCAGTGTTTTATGAGATCTGGCTTCTGTGCTCCAGAGCAGCAATTTGGAAATGCCATTGCAGGGCCAGGCCCCAAGTAATCCATTCCAGTTTTCCAGCAGGACATGGTGACCAGCTCTATTGACCACCAGTTGATAGATATCAGCATGGATCTGTAGAACTAAGAGGAACAAAGCTGGTCTTACACCATCTTAGCATTGAGTCCAGAGGAAGGATATGCCTCTGTCTCTTACCTTGTGACATTCATTTATGGCAGTGCCAGGTGAGTCTAAACTACTGTCATTCCAAATGAGCTCTATTTTACCCCAGTTGTCACTGGTGGATTAAGGTTTAACTGGGTGACTGGGAGTTCTGGAAAGATGTGCAACCAAAGGGATTGTTTTTAAACACAGGGATATGGTTCCAAGCTTATATGTATGCACATTATATTCCTAAATCAGCAACAAGACTTTTCTTCTCTGTATGTTGTACCTGAGCATTACCTGGGCTAAATACAAACAGCCAGAAAGTAACCCTGCACGTATAGCGCAGTGTTTTCCCCAGGAGCCAGGCACTGTCATCATTTTAAGGATAATCTCAAGCTCCTGTTCTTTCTCTGATTAAAAACAAACAAACAAACAAAACCCACAAAAGTGGATCCACTTGTCTGTGATTATTCCTGTGGGGATTATTCCTGTGTTCCAGTGCCTGGCACACCACCAGCAGCACTGGCAGGAAGGGTGCTCAGTAACCCACGGCCCCGAGCATCAGAGGGAGCAATTCCCCGAGGCCAGCAGCGCTGTGTGCCCTGGGACACGTCTGCCCACCCAGCTCCATCACACAGCATTCTCTCAGAGGGTCAGTCATTTAGGAGTAAGATGAACTGGTCAATCACTGGGCTTTCCCCCATTTCAGGTTCATCAGAGTCTCAGGAAGGTGCAGTGTCCTCCAACCTGAACCACTGTCTCATTCCATCCCCTCCAAAAAGCCCTTCACCTGAATCTGTAACGGGTGTTGCAGCAAGACCCTGGAAAACAAGGAACCAGAGGGTAAGATGCCTAAAAATACCCAGCCAAGAGGACAGGCAGTGGACGTGGTGCAGCCACTCAGGGGCTCATCAGGACGCTTCAGCCCAGCCTCTGTGCAAGGACCTTGCTCTGCAGAGCCAGCACGGTGTGCTGGCTGCCTCTGGATCCCAAGGGCAGGGACAGCCTGCGTGGAGCACCAGCCAGCAAACATCTCTTTCAGCACCAGCGGCTGCTGGATCAAGCATCAGGTACATGTGCAGCCAGCAGCACTGCCTGCAGCGTGTCTGGGGAAAGAAGAAGGGGCTTCATGGCAGGAGAAACAGCCTCCAGTGTCGTCTCTGGAGTCTCCTGCCTCTTCTGTAAAAAACTCCTTTTATTTGGGCTGACATTTACCTTTGCTCATCTAAGGCTAAATTAAACATTCTGTCATGTTCCTCGTAGCTTGAGCATTGGAAATTTTCTGTTTTCCCAGATGTTTTCCGTGTTCTTGCTGCTTGCACAGTAGGAAGAAGTTCTTTACTATGAGGGTGATGGAATGCTGGAACAGGTTGCCCAGGGAAGTGGTGGAGGACCCATCCCTGGAGACATTCAAGGTCCTGCTTGATGAGGCTCTGAGCAACCTGATCTAGTTGCTGATGTCCCTGCTCATTGCGGGGGCTTTGGGCTAGATGAGCTTTAGAGGTCCCTTCCAACCCAGGGCTCTCTCTGATTCCATGATTCTGTGCTCCATTCTCACATTCCCCAGTCAGCGCTGATGCCGTGTCTGTTGCAGAGCTCTTTTAGTAGGTGTTTGTTCAAGACCCTCCTCGTAGAAACCCCAAGACAAGTTCCTGACATCCCACTTGTTTTTTATTGTCCCTTGAAACTTATATTAATTCCTGTTAGAAAAAGCTTTGGGAAATAAATTAGGCATTTGAGAAATGTCACATGCACCAAAATATGGTTATCTCTGAACCCTCTTAATGCAAGATTAACATTGTATGGCTTCTTTGAAGAAATAAAACTGAGGGGTTGTGACGTGACACCTTGATTTTGAGGTTGAGGTAGTCATTGTAGAGCAGAGAGCGTGTGCCTTGTGTGGGAAGCTGTTGTGCCTTGCACTGCTTCCGGGCCTGGGGGCTTTCAGTTCAGTTTTCAGAGCAAGAGATGGCAGAGCTGGTGGATATCCAGACCCAGAATGCCATTTCACCCCAGTGTTTCTCTGTTTTCCTCAGATCCATCACGAGTGAGAGCCCTTCTGGAGAGATCAGCCACCAGCAGCCAGCTGTCCACTCACCCACAGAAGCCTCTGAGAAGTTTGGGCTGCTGAGCACCACTTGGCCCCTGACTGCCCGGGCCGTGCTACGGTCACTGCCAGGCGGACCCGCTGCCTCAACGGCATCTCACAACACGAGTCCCCAGCCCTAGAAGGTACGCGGGTGGCAGCAGGTCTTGGAGCCATGGCCACAGCACAGCCTCGAAGGACAGATGCTGTCTCCAAAACGCAGAGCTCTGCAAGTAGAGCAGTTCAAACAGATGACGTGAGTTGCCTCAATTAAGACTACAGCTGGTCCAGAAATGCTTTCTTTAAAGAGCACCCGCTGATCAACAGAAGTGCTAATCAAGCTCTTACTACAGAAAAGTGTGGTTATTTTTGCAGCTTTCGTGCCCTAAAACAGAACAAGTCCTAACGTATTTCCTCTCGTCCACACCACACCCTGCTCTGTGAGTCAGGCAGGGACGTGAACCAAGCCGTGGAGCCCGCAGCTTGTGGCATGAGCTGGATGAGCTGAGGGACACAGGGCATCCCCTCGTGTGCTCAGCCACGTATCTTCTGCAGTCCTAGATGTTTAATGTGCAAAGGGCTTGGGAGGAAGCTTTGACCAGAGCAGGCTGTGGGGGTGGGCTGCATTGCCTGAAGAAGAGCCCAGGAAGTCTGGGTGATTTCAGAGCTCACTCCTCTCCAGCAGCTCATCCCATTCACCATGGATCTGAGGTTCTTGTTGCCTGCATCTCTGGGAGCAAATGGCAACCAAGTGGCCCAGCTCAGTATTCATGTTTGTTTGCTCCATAGCTACCTGGTGGAATTTCTCTCGCTTCCTACGAGCGGATGTTTCATATCCAAGTTTCTTCAGCAGAGCTGACCCCTGTACACAGCTGTCAGCCTATGCCCTGCACCTGCCTTTAGAGTCAGACATCCCACCTCCAGTTTTCTATAGATCAAATAGACTTTCCAACATGACTGAATAATTTTAATCAATGCTGCAGGAAAGACAAGGCAGGGAAGTGAGGGAATAATCTTTTATATTTCCAATAGGGCATTTGCTTCATGTTTGAGTGAGATTCAAACCATCTGTTTGAGTGACCACAGCCTGCAAAATGCTGATCCGAATGCCTGTGCCTTACGACTTTATTGATGTCACTGTCTGAAACTGAGCAGTATCGTATTTTTATCCAGTTTAAATTACTGTGTGGGATATATATTTTTTTAAATCAGTTGATAAAACAGGAATTACATGAGCTTGGTTTATGTCTTCTTTCTACTGGGCAGCTTAATGCAGAGGAGCGAAATCATAGAGAAAGCCCCAAAACTTCCATCTTGTTGTGGTGTTACTTGCACCACTTCCTTCTACAAAATAGTCTAGAGCTCGAAGCCCAGTTTTGGTGAATCCTACAGGAAATCACCCATCAAAAATCATTAGAAACCGTGGCATCTGATTCTGTGCAATACTACAGTTACGGGCAGGATTTCCCATCAGGTGTCAACCAGCAACAGTGTCTATGTCCTTAAACAGGCTCCTAAAATGGACTTGTTGCCAGTAGCACTGATCCTGAGCATCACCAAAACAAAATAAATCTGCTTTTGTAGAAGAAAAAAGAAAAGTGTCAGCAGAGTTTTCAGAAATGCTCTGAGCCCTCCCCGCCTGCCTGAAGCCTGCAGCCCTCACTGGCAGTTGGCACCGGTGAGAATCAGGCCCTTCTCTGTAGCTGGCGTCCTACTGGGGGGCAATGGGTAGGACTGTCTTCTCCCAATCCTCAGAGCCTCCTTCTCAGTCTGTGCCTTTGATTTCAAAGGGACAGAGGGGGGAAACAAAAGCTTAAGTGAGTTCTTGCACATGGAACCTGGGGCGGCCAGGCGGGTCTGCACGTGTGAGTCTGCAGGTGCAGAACGCTGGGTGTGGACCTGGAAAGTACCCTCAAAATGCTGGTGAGCTCAAACATCTTGGCTGTGTACGTGTGTGGGGCAAGGAGCTTCTCTGGTGGGAGGCAGGACTTGGAGAAAAAATCTCTCCCCTCATGTGTGGCAGTAGGAGTCATAGAGGGCTTCAGCAAAACTGTTTAACTCGGGGTTTGCTGATTTAATGTCCCTTCAGGTAGCCCAGGGGTAACTGTCAGGGCTCTCAGGCAGTGTGTCACCTTGCCCACAGCCACCCCACCCCTGACTAACAAGCTCTGTCCCCCTGATGGCCTAGCCAAGGCAGTCACCTGCCATGTAGTGCCATGGCACAGAGATTGGAGAAGGTGTCCACCCTACCTATTGATCACCACATCCACTGGTCACCCAGCATCTTCTCAGGTGCTGTCAGTATGTAAGATGTAGGTTGAACCTCTGGGTTATGTGCAGGACAGCAAAATCTCTGCTCTCAGGTGGACCTTGCAGGCAGGGTGTCCCGTGCTTGTGTGGGAGGTGTGCTGCACAGCTGACCACTGCCCAGAGCACAGCACAGGGGGCCAGAGAAGGCTACTCCCATGCTCAGCGAAGCCGTGACGCTTAGCTCGTGGGCACTGCATTCCCAAGGTGGATCTCCAGCTGTATTTCCTAGCAGGGTAGAGAGACTGGTTTGTGGCATACAGAGAGGAAGGTGAAGCGACTTGGCAGCAGAGCAGTGGCACCAGTAGGAATCTGACTTCCCTCCATCATGCATGCATCTTTTCCATATGGTTTTGGGACTTGGAGTGGAGGAAGACTAATTAGTTCTCAGCATGCGAAAGCTCAGCAGGTAGCAGAGCTGAGAACTGGTGGACAGCTTGGTCTGAGGCATGAGTTTTTTGTGTGCCACCTTCGTTGCATCCTTCCTGGATGACCTGACGTGCTGAGTGGTGTGTGCAAGAGCACGGGCTCTGAAGCTAAGTGTGATGAGAGCCAGTGCCTGGCTGTTGTGCCGGGAGCAGGAGGGAGGCTTGTTGAGAGAGCAGGCTTGCGACTCCAGACTGACCTAGCTGGGAAAAAGGGCTCGTAGTCTCTGCTCTGCTGGTAGCGGGTGCACCTTGAGGTTTCCCAGAGCTGCCACCCTCTTGGATGTTGCAGTTTCCAGGACAAGCAAAACGGGGCTGTTGGAGGTCAGGTATGCACAGCTATGGCAGATCCACAGGGGAAATGACTGCTTTGGTTTTGGCCTCTGCTCACCCACCTTTCACCATTTTCGTCTAGAAAATGTAAAAGCCAGTCAGGGGTTTAACAGGCTGATTAGGAGAGGCCAGGCATGATGGGCTACCCATGAATTCAGTTGTCGTGGCCCAAAAGGGAAATATGTGGGGAGTTTCATCGTGGCTTTTCTTGTCACTGTTTCTTCTGTTAAAATCCTGCACTGGTCCCTTAAATATGGACAGAGTCATTTAATGAATGAGCTTATTTCCATCCCTGCCTTTGCAGACTCTATTGATATTTACCTCGGTAGGATCCTTGCTTCTGGTTGGATGTGACCAGATGTGGATGTTTTGGATGTTCATTACCAGGGTCCATCCCCTCGTTCTGTTAATGGGCCAGGAGCTGCTGATGCCTTTTAAGTATCTCGCTGCCTTAATGGGATTTGCTGCCAGCTGCCAAATGGGTGTTTAGTGTGTAAGCAGGAGAGCGGGGAGAGAACTGCTCCCCCCTCACCCAGTAATAAACTGGCACTGCAGGGGAGAGGCTTGAGCTGGACCCTGTCTCACCAGCACAGGCTGCTCTGGAAGGGGTGGTTCCCGGGGCAGCTGCCCTGCAGGGAGCAGGGCTCAGAGCAAAGGGATTTGTCCCAAAGCGACGCTGCAGGAGCGTGGTCCATCCAGCAGACTTCTCAGCATCACTCAGCCGGTGTCCTGTGAGCAGCTCTGCTGGTGTGACTGGTGCTGCTCAGCCAGAGCCTTCACAGATTGCTGGAGGAAGAAGCAGGGAGGTGTGTGCCAGCCAGCCAGTTATTTCAGTGGCTAAAAGTCCTTCCTCCTCCTGAAAGGAGCATGTCTGGGACAGAATCCTACCCAAATAAAGGGGCCCTGACAGGCTCAGGCAGCTCCTGCTCAGACTTGGCTAATCAGTCTCTGCAGAGCCTGGCCTGCTGTGGGGACTTTAGCATCCTATTTGGGGACAGGCTTGCCCAGTCTCCCCATGGCAGCCGTGTGTACAGCCCACCTCCTGCTCAAGGCTCGTGGCTGTCATGCTTGCTACTCTCCTGGAAAGCTTGAGGCTGCCTTGCACTCGAAACAAATTCATCTTCATTGCTCTGTGAAGAGGAGATGCTTTCTTTGGCTGCCAAGGAGGAGAAAGCCCAGGAGATGCTCAGGAGGGAAAGACTCCTACACATCTCCTCTTCATATCCACACAAACAGCAACAGATCAGCTCAGGGTCATTTCCTACATGGTTCCTTGGCTTTCCACCATGTTCAGAGCCTGACGTGTTCAGGCTCATTGCCATGGGCAGTGTCTGCACCCATGGTAGGAGATGGACACTTCTGGGAAATGATTAGCCACGGGGATCTTGCTCCAGTAGCGCCAGTCTCTCCACTGATAAAAGAGGGTTTGAGATGACTGTGTGTCTGCTTGGTACCATCCAGTGCCAGGTGAGATGAATCCTGCCCTGCAATGGCTTTCTCAGTATGCCAGAGTATCCTGGGCATGTTTTTCTGTGTGGCAGCATCTTGCTTTTCTAAAGGTCCCCTGGGGGATACTGGAAATGGCCTGGCTGAGGCAAAGGACAATCCTTGGAGAGTGGAGACAACACAGGACCGTGTGACTGCGGGGGCAGCCACCTCACGTCAGGGTATGTGGCTCCTTGAGCAGGCTGCAAAGCTTTTGGACCTTCCAGGGAGGTATGGGCAAGGGGGCTGTGGGACAGCAAGGAGCAAGGGCTTGTCCCAGACTGAATTCACAGTGCCACTGCAGACCATGAGCTGGTGCTGCAGGTGGAGAGCTGTCCTTTGCAGATATATCTGGGAGGGCAGGTCTGCTGCCCAGTCCCCAAACAGGGGCATGTTTGTCACCTCTGTCCCCAAAGAGGGAGATGCTGACTGGACTTTTAGAAACCAGCTAGCTGGATGTGGACTCAGGTAGTGGAGACCCTGCCTGGGAGGTCTCTCACTCTCACTAGAAGAAAGACAGCCTTGTGGTGACAAACTTGGTCAAGCCTTAGGGGCAGTGGAGTCATTTTGCAGCCCCGTGCTGGTTTTCTACAGCCCAAGGACAAATAGTGTGGTCTGGGAGGAGGTGTAGCATGGTGTGACACTGGCAAGGAGAGCAGGGGCTGGCTCTGACCCATCCCTCAAGCGAGGCAGCTGCCCCTGGCACGTCCTCTTCCCATTGCCACCAGAAACCTGGTTGTGCCTGCACATCCCCAGATGGAGCTCAGCACAATCGTGCTCAAATTAAGGGAGTAACTGAGGTAATAGTTTAAGCACGCCAAGAGACAATGGCCTTGCTGCAGGACCCTCCTGCTTGGCACAGCAAAAACCAGAGAAGCAACATCTCAGAATCCTGGGTGGAAAGTTGCAGTGTCGTTTGGTAATGTAGAACCACTGCCTGAGGAAGAGGGTGACCAGACCTGGGTCCAGGCCAGACGCTGCTTTAGAGTATGAAGAGCAAGAGAAACATCTTGGAATGGACGCTAGAGGGGAGAAGAGAGTTTCACAAATGTCACTTTTAAAAGTAAAAAGACTCAGGAATCAAACCCAGGCAGCTCCAGAGCGTTTGGGAGGCGTTGGGGTCTCCTGCTGCCTCCCCAGGTGGGGCTTCACAGGAACAGTGAGGAGTTCAAAATGTTGGCAGGTTTTATGGGGTCAAAGTGACAACTTTCTTTTTTCCCCTGGACGATCACCAACAAATTAATTTTTAAATGGGGGGAAAAAAAATTAATCTAAAAAACTCTCTTTTCCCTAATTTGTCCTGTCCTGTGTATTTTATCTAATGTCAGTTTGGGTGAATTTGAAGATGATGATGAGAGGTATTGCCTTCCTCTTTCTACTTCTATTGCCTTTTGGATCACTAACAGTCCAGGACAAGCAGGAATCCAAACACAAACCTTTGCATTAGAGTAGTGGAAAACCATGGAAAAACCAAATGAGGAAAAAGTGGTAACTGCCGTAGGATCAGTCAAGGTTATGAGTGATTTACAGAAGAAGGTAAGGAGGAAGGGGGATTGGCTGTGGGATCAGGCTGGGGTTTGCAATCCATGTCCTCAGGAAGCATCGCTGTTGCTGGGCACCACACCTCCCGTGCACGGCTGGGTGGGTGAAGCCCCCAAAAGTGTAACCCAGCAGGTTGAAGACCAGCCCATGCTGGCAGAGAGAGAAGCTGCTGGCCTCCAGTCTGGGGACAGCACCAGAAATCCCCCAGTGTCCTGTGGGTGGGTGAGGGTTTGGCTCGAGGCCCCAGCAGAAGGCTTGGAACCTGGTGACGGTGCCAGGTAGAAGGAGCACCCTGTCTGTAGGATACGAACCCAGGCAGGGAAGCAGAGAAGTCCTAACAGTCAGGATCACTGTTGAGGCCCCAACAGGACCCTGCCCCAGCCTCCTCATCAGTGTCATCTTTGCCTCTTCTGTCTGATAGAATGCAAGGTCCAAGGAGATCAGTGCGTAGAAGAGACGGGTGGCATTTGAGCTGAGTCCACCAGATCCACTCCTTGGTGACTTTCCCTAAGGTGATGTGCTGGCTCCCCTGACAGAGCATGATATGGAGGCTGAATACCTCATCTTGGGCCCTGGTCACCCTGCCCTCTCCCTCGCCTCAGCCTCTTGCTCCCCTTGGAGCATCACCCCATGCTGTGTCAGGCCGTGCTGTGCAGTGTCCCCTCCTGGGGCCGTGTGTCCGTGTGTCCAGGCTCTGGAGTGTTGGGCGCATGGGACGCCTGCATGGGAACGCTGCCGGCCCTGAGCAGGAGCTGACACAGATGGGCAGGGGTGGCCAGGGCTGCACTGCTGTGCTGGCATCTGGGAAGGTGGCCAAAAGTGCAAGAGGAGGACTTGGGGGGGTGGCAGTGACAGTGTGTGTGCGTCTGCTCCCTGCCAGGTCCTCAGCCCTGACGGGCACGGCTCTGGCTTCGCTGCCCTAAACCAAGGGCAGAGGGCACGGGAGGTCAGACCAGGGGGTTTGTTCAGGCTGTGGGAGCCTCACCAGCCAGCCCCAGACCGCCCCAGCTCCAGCACTGCCAAGCCAGGGACAATGCGGAAACAGCGAAGCGCTGCAGACACGCTCCTCCTCCCTTTGCAGCTCTTGGCAGGGTTTCTGTCTCCCGCTCGAGCCAGCACGGTCCCCCAGGGAGGCTCTGGCAGAAGGGTTCTGAGAATCCCATCATCCCAGACGCCCCGAGCTGTGTCCTACCCCAGGGCACAGCCCCCACCACAGCACCTCCCTGCCCCTGGGTCACCGCGACGGAGGAGACGAGGACGGGGCAGCTCTGCCAATCTTGGCCTCGCTGGTCCTCTCTCTGCTGAGGTGTCGGTGCCGTGGGGAGCTCCTCCAGGTTCGGTTGTGTTGGCAAGTCACCTCTACGCCCAGCGGGGTTCAGCCTTGCAGGAAGGCAGCAGAAGTCCTCTGTTTCTGCCCAGGCAAGCTCTTGAGTAGTCCCAGGGTGTGTGGGGTGGGAGGACAGCCCTCCTGGCAGGGCCAGTGGTTTACAAAAGCATCAGGCCAGATTCCCAGCTGGTGCAAACTGGTGCTGCCTCCCAGGTTTTTTCACTGGGATCAGCTCATAGGCACTAGCTGCAGAGCTGGTCCTTCACTCTCCGAGCACTGCGCCTGTCTGGGCAAAGATCCCGGGATGCCAGCGGGGTTTGACTGGTTTATTGAATGGGTACTGGGGCTGTTTCCTGCCACATGCAATTTATTCCTGTTCTGGATCATGGAGCTTGAACCGTCCTTCCGATTTCCAATGCTTCTGCTGGGGCTTCATTTGAAGCACCACTGCTGTTCAGCAGCTGCACATGCTGCATGTTCACATGGAGTAGCAGAGCTGAGGGACATCTCCCAGGCTCCCACGGGACCAGCAGGTGCTCAGCACCCTTCTACATCCATGTCATGCCCACCTCCTCTTGGCTTCAACCTGGGAGCGATGGGCTTTGGTTCTGGCACATCGACCCAGTGGGTCCACAGGTCCCCATCTCCTGCTGGGGCACAGATGTTTAACCAGAGCCTCCTCCGGCTTTTTATGACAGGATCAGGTTGGCTTGGGATGAGAGACGCAGGGACACCCAGGTGCTGGTCCGAGTGAGCAGGAAGGTGCCAGTTCACCTGCTCTGAGGATATTCACGATGCTGTTGGGCAGGAGGCAGCAGCAGACAGAAAATGAACACAGCTCAGAAGCAGGAGAGAGGTGACTACAGGTGAGCATAAGTCTATCTCTGCAGGGTAAATCCTAACCCAGTCACCCCTTGCTCCTGCTCCGGCATCATCTCCAGTTGCAGCCAGCTGCAGGTACCCAGGGAACAGCCCGGGTGTAAATAGAATCACAAAACCATAGAATGGTTTGAGTTAGAAAGGACTTTTTGAGGCCATCTAGTCCAACCCCCCTGCAGGGAACAGGGCCATCTGCAACTACAGCAAGTTACTCAGAGCCCCAGCCAACCTCACCTGGAATGGTTCCAGGGATGGGGCAGCGACCACCTCTCTGGGCAACCTGGGCCAGGGTCTCCCCACCCTCAGCATCAAAAATTTCTTCCTTCTCTCCAGTCTAAATCTCCCTCTTCCAGTTTAAAACCATCACCCCTTGTTCTGTCCCAGAAGGCCCTGCTAAAAAGTCTGGCCCCATCTTTCTGACAACCCTTGAAGTCCTGAAAGGCCACAAGGTCTCCCTGGAGCCTTCTCTTCTCCAGGCTGAACCCCCCCAGCTCTCCCAGCCTGGCTCCCAGCAGAGGGGTTCCAGCCCTCCCAGCATTGCTGGGGCTCCTCTGGCCCCGCTCCACCAGGTCCCTGTCTCTGCTGTGCTGAGCACTCCCGAGCTGGCCCCAGCACTGCAGGGGGGTCTCTCTCTCTCTCTGCCCAGAGCCCTGGGAGCAGAGGGGCAGGATCCCCCCTCCCCTGCTGCCCACGCTGCTGGGGTGCAGCCCAGGGTGCCAGTGCCTGCTGGGCTGCACCCAAATACTTGCACACGAATTCCTGCTGGGGCTGTGGGTGGGACGAGCTGTCCTGGCCATGTCCCCCGATGCCCTTGCCACCCAGTGGGGACCTGCCGAGTGCCGCTCTTCCCGGCGGCTCAGCCCCGCAGCAGCCTGTCTTTTCCTTATTTGTTTTGCTCCCCTCGAGAGTTCTTCTTTCCCTCCCATATGCTGTAATAATTGCAAGCGATAAGTTAACAGCTGCTCTGCTATTCCGGGCTCGGCAGAGCCACACGCCTTCGCCTTCCCTCCCTCCCACGGCTCCGGGTCAGAGTCTTGGCTCCGGCAATCAGGGATCCCTGCAATTTCTGCAGCTCGGGAGGATCTGGACCCTTTTCCCCTCCGTCGCCATCTGTCTCCCGCCCGCCCGCCCCAGCATCTCCAAGGGGGATGGGACTGCAGCATCCATCTGTTACCATGGAGAGAGCTGATTCAGCGAAGGGACGCGCCCCGGATCCCGGGTGAAGGCCGGCAGCGAGGGGGCGAAAGGGATTTTCTCACATATTTGTTTTATCTCCACGTGTCTGACGTCACTTGTGGGGCCTGCTGCAGGTGACAGCCACCACGCTGGCTCACAAGGGACAGTACCTCCTAAGCCCTCTTGCTGGCCGAGGTGGTAGCCACAGACCGGGTGGGGCAGAGGCCACGGTCACGGCTGGGGGACCAAGTCCACATCCCTCGGATGAAGGCAGTGCTGCAACCGCAGCCGTGCAAAAGCCATTGCATTAAAAATTGCTCCTTGGGCTCAGCTGCTTTGGTAGCAGCCCAGCACTGCAGGCTCCAGCCAACCCAACTAGAAGCGGCGCAGAGATGGCGAGCAGAGCAGAGAGGGCCAAACAAGCTCTGCGGTGCTGAGCGATGGTCGTTGCCCAACTGGACTCATGTAATTAAAGGTTGAGTCTTGTGTTGGCCTGGGCTGACCCTGGCTGAGGAGATAAGGGAAGAGTGAGGAGGCTGCCCATGGCCTGGAGGTCGCCTTTACCACCCTGTGTTGAATGATGCTCCAGCTGTGCTGGCACATGAGTACACAGCCCATAGCCCCCTGGGCATGCCGTAGCCACCCTGGGCATGCCATAGCCACCCTCGGCACTGCACCACACCACGTCCCACCCTGCCAGGCTCCCAAGGAGGTGATAGCCCCCTGTGCAGCATCCCTGGGGTTCAGGGTGGCACCCAGCCCTCTTCCTTTGGCTGTGAAAGGATTTTTTTCTCCCTTTACCAGAGATTTTTGCCTGTGGTTCATCTGAACACTGCAAGCCCAGCATGAAAATACAGCAGGGCGAGATGTTTCTGTGGGCTCCCCCCCAAAAGGAAGCACTGCTTCTCCAAGCATCCCAGTCTCCCCCCAGTCAGCGAGGCTGCTGAGGCCAGACGCACATCTCCAGCACAGATGAAGCTTCCCAGAAACGTGTCGAGGCAGCCCGATCCGTGGCAGTGGTAGCGAGACGTGTGAGGCTCTGCTTTGCGCCGGCTCACGCAGCCCACGAGAGGCTGCGCTCCACTTCCCGAGAGCTGCAGATGCGCCAGGAGGTCCCATCCCGGCTGCTTCCCATCTTCCAGAGGTGGCTTTCCCAGCACTGCTGGGTGCAGTGAGCTCAGGATGGTGATGAAGATAACAAAATGCTGGGGATTCGAGATGGGATTTTACTCAAGGATGGAATTTGTCCCAGCCACCAGCCCACAGTGGTCCTGGCTCTCCTCGCCGTGCACAAACACCTCGTTTCCACGTGGAGATGTGTGCTACAGCAGGCGACACCTTCGCCTGCCACCAGCCCGCCTGCCCTCGAGGCAGCAGATCCCACGGGATGCCTGGGGCAGATCGCTCCTAGGGTTGGGGTTGGATGCTCTTTCTCATGGTCCTCACAGAGTTGTAAGTGGGAGTAAGAAGTGAGAGTGTGCAAAGAGGAGGGTCTTCCCAGTAGTGTCACTTCCCAAAGCTGGGACTGCCACTGCTGGAACCACTGCAACGCAGCCGTGGGCAAGGTCAGGGGCTGTGGCCAGGGCTTTTGTGCTCTCAGAGGTGACCACACAGCAGGGGGACCACGGAAATCCCATCCTCTCTGGGTCAGCAGCTCTGATGCTCGGCCTTGAACGACACCCCGCTCAGACGGCATTTGAAAGAGGTGACACGGGGCTGATCTGAGCTGCCTTTGATGCTTGCTGCCTCTGCAGGACCACCGTGCATGGGCTCCAGCACCAGCACTGGTGGCACTGGGACACGCTGGAGGAGCGCTCGGCAGGGCAGGCGACACGTGCCTCACTCACACCTCCCACGCGGGAGTAGGCAGCCCTGGGAAGAGGCGGCTTGCAGAGCCTGTGCCTTCTCGTCGGGCGAGCTGGCAGCTCCATCTGGCTCCACTTCGGAGGAGCTCTCTGAGGAGCTGTGCAGGGCGGCCGGCGGGGTCTGTGGGTGGTGTGCTGGGAACAGGTGAGGAGGAGGACGAGGAGCGGGTGGGATACACGTGCCCCTCACTGCCAAGTTTCCCTGGGAAGGTACAAACCCTTCATGAAGGCAACCGCTCCATCCCATGAGACGGATGATGGGTTCAGGGTGTGTTGCTGGTGCTCAGCTGAATGGGAAGGTGCTACAGGGGCTGCAGCTGGCCCAGGCAGTGACCTGGGGATGCGCTGGGCTTCGTGCCCAGGAGCTTCAGCTCACAAGTGCTCTGGGCCACCACACACGGTCGCCATACGGTGAAGTCTCTTCACAGCTCTGCTCATTTCACGGGTCTCGCACTTTGCTTTTACTCTCCCAAAAGGTGGTGAAGCTTTTTTCATGAAGCTAGCGCTGTGATAGCAGAGCCAACATCGACACAGGGCAGCTGGAGCCTTTGTGAGGATTAAAAGACAGGGGGTTAGCTCCGTATCCATCGCCTCGCTGAGCCCAGGCTAATTCGTAGCAAAATTACAGTCCTTATCTCCATCCCGGTTTTGCAGCAGGGTAACGGCAGCCGTTTGGTTATTGGTTTCTTCATTTCAATCTCTTTGATCATGTGCCACGATTAATCTGATCTCTACGAGGCGGGATGAGTAGGAGTCAGGAGCGAAATTATAATCGTCTGTGCCTTTGGCATGCAGAAATGGAATCATTTTGTAGTCTCATCTCCGCTCTGGTAGCTCCAGGAAAAGCCTCCATCCCTCCAGCAGCTTACAGCAGCGTGCAGGGCTAGGGGATGCTGATAGAAATGGGAATACTGGAACCCAGGCACCATGGCTGTCCCTTGGTCACTCGATTTTGCAGGTGGCAGTGTCTCCGTGCTACAAAGCACCAGGGTCAGTGCCTGCAAACCAGCGGGCATCGGTGAGCTCCGGGCACAAAGACAAGCTCACAATAAGCTCCCTATAAGCTCGCCGGTGTTTGCTCTCACCTGCCACGTCGCGATCCCAGGCAGCTAATCCCCAGCATTGATTTGTTGCCTGAGTTACTGGAAACACGAATTTTCAGTGGTCTGGGAGGGAGGAGGTGAGAGGAAGGGGCATGGGGAGTTAACACCAGCCCTGCTCCGGCTCTCCTGGCACTTTTTCCTTGCCAGATCCCACTAGTGCAGCACTGGCACTGGTTTTTGCTATCCTGACAGTTGGGATAGAGGTGTTTTCCCCTCATCTAGCCCAGACTACCCTTGTCCCCACCACAGATCATTGCTTTTCACCCTGCCTGCACAGTCCCTGGTCTCCATCACAGCCCTTTCTGTACTCAAGACATCTCCTCAGCCTTCCCTTTCCTGCACAAAATGATCTCAGCTACTTCAGTGACCCCTCCCCAATCACTTGGCTCCTCAGCTGATTGTGTCACTCTCTCTGAGGGAGAACCATGCAGGGACTTGTTTTACACTGTCCAACAAGGTATGATTAACCCAGGTCATGGCTTGTGATCAAAAGCACATGTTCTCCAGAAATTCCTCCTCGCCACGCTCCGCTTGTCCAGCTGATTATCCCATGCCACCTCACGCTCACGCCTGTTGAATTATGTTCTGGTTTGGGTTTGGTTTTTTTCCCCACGTGCTTTCTCCAGTTTCTCAAGACCCTTTTGAATCATAATCCCTTTCCCAGGTGTGCTGGCAGCTCCTCCTGCTTGCTGTTATCTCCAGACAGAATACCTGAAGGAGTTAAGGATTTTGACCCGATCAACCAGTAAATGTGCTCCGTGCACTCCCTTTACAGTGTTTTTCCTCTCTACAATCATCCCCCAGAGTTCCCTCTGACAATGTTTTATCCCTAACAACACCTGAAGTCTTACTAGCAACAAAATACGTTGCCTCCTGCTTTCTCTCTCCGCAAAGCCAGTGGCTCCACTGCTGGAGGTGCCCGGGTGGGTTTGACACAGCTCACCCTGGACAAACCCCAGCTGGTGACGGCAGGGGACAGGTCACGCTTGCTCCACTCTCTGGAGAAAGCAAGAGCCAGCTGCATTGGAGAGAAACCCCATGTGCCATGCCCAGTCTGACCAGCCTTGCTGATGGTGCATGATGATAAGGAGATCTGCTGTGGGTTGCATCCCCTGCGGTCTCCCGTGGACTTGCACTCCAACACCAGCACCTCCCTGCCAGGCAAAACTGGGGTGTGATCTCAAAACTGAGCATCTCCCAGGGGTTAAGGCAAAGGCTATCCTCTGCCTGGCTGTCCCCCTGGCTTTGTCACCCAGTGTCTGTGTGGGACCTCTTGCCAGATGCCAGCCATCCCCGCTGGTTATCAGTAACCCTCGTCTCCACCTCCATCCCCAGAGGCTGGCTCTTTCAGGGAAGACCTTTCATCTCAAGAGGGTTTCCAGGTGCTCACCTTGAGCCATCAGCTTCCTCAGGGCTTCCCACCTGGAGCAGACCTGCTTCATAACAGTTTTAAAAGGAAGCCCAGTGAAAAGCAATTTAGGCTGAGAAGCCTAAATGAGCTCTCATTAAAAGACCTTCAGAGAAGGACTGCCAGGAAGACCTGGACTCTCAGCTGGGATTCCTGTCTGGCACCGGAAGAAAAAGGAGTGAAGAGGAGGCTATTGATGCAGGTTTATAGGCAGAGGGGTGGTTCATGGTCCCTGGAGCTCCAGGCTGGGCTCAGCCCTTCTCCTGGCTCTCCCCTGCCCAAAAGGGAGAGCCTATGCAAGGAGCTGGGGCTGGTGCTCACTGCTTTTGTGTCCAGCTCTGCTGTGGGGTGAGGGGCTGGAGCAGAGCCATGCTTCCTCCTCTCTGGCCCAGTGTGACACAGGTGCTGGTTGCCCCATTCCTCTTTCTGGCTGGGCTGGGTGCCTGAATTAAGAGTGTTTATTTCTAATGAGAGTGGATGTGGTTCCACTGATTTACATTTGCAGTCTTAATTATTTTGGATTCGTTTTTCAAGAGCATACATGATGTATTTATTGGTATAAATACCAGGTGGGCATGTGGCAGGTGTTTTGAAGGTGAAGTGTTTTCTTCTTTTAGGCGGTGCAATGCCTGATATCAACACTTCTTTTAAGCATCTTCTACTAGTACCTCCTTCCCAGGCAAGAATAATGTAAAGGGTGCTCCTTCAATTTCACAGGAAGAGTATATATATATATATATAAAAAATAATATATATATTTGTGAAGGAAAAAAAAAGTTTGGGAAAGTTGTTCCACTTTAATTACTCCAACAGCTTTAAATCAATGGACCTTCTGACTTCCAGCAAGGGTTGAAGCGGTGGCCAGAAGCTGATGGCAGAAGTAGCTGCAGTGGTTTAGGATCTGGTTTTCCTCCCGTTCTCTCCACTCTCCCTCCTCTCCAAGCTTCTCGGTACTTTCTGACTGCTTGGGATTGGTGCACCCATTGATGGTGGGAAGAGTTGGGGGACCTCTTCTCCTCCCTATAGCACACTTAACCAGGTTTGGCTTGATTGCTATGGTCCCTGCTGAAGTTCTCCCACTGCCCAGATGGATTCTTTTAGGAACAGCTCCCACAGGTCATGTGTCTGCACAAGGGAAGCCCCCCAGAGCCCCCCATCTAGTGCAGTTGCTGGGTCACCACTTCAAAAGGTGTGTAGTAATTGTATTTATCAAAGTCTGCATGGCTAAAAAGGATCTCCAAGGTGCCATGTTTTGCTTTAATGCCCTTACTAAGTCTGGGTGGCTCTGGGTGCAGAGCAGCTTGCAGCCCTGGGACTGGGCAAAACAACCCACTTGTCATGTTTGAGTTCTGGTACCACCCAGATGTTCAAACAGAAACCACTGCTCCCCTGGGGAAGTCACCATCTTGACACATACCACAAGGGTGACGAGGGGAGGGGTGATGACCTTTGCTTTGAAGAAGAGACACCTGAGACACCAGAGCCTGAACCTTGGTTACACTCCTGTAACACAAGGAAACCCAAGGGTGGCTGAGTCAGGCTGGGAACAACCTACCTGGCATCACCCAAGAAATCAGCTGCAGGACCAGGAGCTGCTGTTCTGCACCCAGCTTGGTGCTTGCAGACACTTGCAGATGTGTAGGAGTGAGCTCGTCCTGTGAGAGACACCAGCGGGCTTTAGACGGGAGAAGAGCTGTGGCTTCTCATTGCTCCCACGTCCTGCTGGCTGGGGCCAAAGCAGCATCTGAGCTGGCTTTCAAACCCAAGGCAGCCCCTCTGAGGGAGAGGGAAAGAGGCCAGGAAGAAAGAATTGCCTTTCTAAAAATGTTTGCTCTGGGTAACTCCCCCACCTCGGGGTCTAGGGGCTGAAAGGCAGAGAGAAAGGACTTGTTGACCTGATGTTAACCTCCAGCTGCCAGCCCTTCAGCTCCCTGGTCCTCGCATGCTGCTGCTTAATCCAGGAGGGAAAAAACCACAAAGCCCCCCCAGCGCCTGTGCCACCTTATTAACATCTGGCTTAAGTGAGGTTTTCATCCCGCGCTGCGAGGGCAGCGGCTCCGGCTTGAATAACGCGTTCCTCTGCCATTGCCTTACTGGGGCTTCCTGGCAGTGTAGGGGTTGACCAGGGCTGGGGTCCCTCAGGATAGATGAATGTAAGCCAGGAAGGGGCACTGTCATGTTCAGGCTTCACGAGAACTCAAAAAGACCTCTCTGTGAGGTTTTTGTGCTCCTTCTTTGGGCCAAGATGAGGTGGTTCCTAATAGGCACAAGACACAGACCAAACCCAGGTTTGGCTGGTGCCTGGCACCTCTTGTTGGGGTTGGCAGTCCTGCCACACCGCAGTGTCCGGTTTGCCATCGCATCCCTCACTGACTGTATCCAGAAGTCAGAAGGATGGGCAAGGAAGGCATCATATGGGAGGCACCACAGGGAGCACATGGGCATCTTGAGCTTCAGCCAGCCATCTCCTGCCCCCATGCCTGTGCAGACTTCACTTCATTAAACATGAAAGCTCTGCAGTTGCCTGAGCTAGCAAATATTACATGTGGTTCAGCACACATCAAGTTGGCAGGAGGACCTGCTGCTCCGGGGGTTGGCATGGGGCTGGCAAAAGTTTCCTCTTCCCAGCTGGGAGCTGGCTCAGGAAAAAGCATGTTCCCATCTGAAGAGCGGGTTGAGGAGGAAGGCAGGTGGCTTTGTGCTGTCTAAGGTGAGTGGTGGAGAAACATGGCCATGGGCTGAATAGGGCTGTGTGAGCTTGGAGATGGAGCTTCAGCCCTGTAAGAGGTTGGTGGGATTCTCCAGCGGGAGGACCTCTGTTTCTGCTGAGTATAACAAATCACCCTTAGCAATAAGCTGTTTGAGGTTGTGCTCAGTTCTTTGATGTAGGCCAGCAGTGGAGGACACTTGCTGTCAGGTTTTGCTGGTGCCTTAAGCTGTAAGACAACTCTGATAGTGGGAAACTACCAAGGTCCACATGGCTGCGTAGCCATGAGTAAGGAGACAGTCCTGTACTAGGTGAAACCAAGGCTCTGAATCACTGAGCATCCTAGGAAGCATTCAGGGAGCAGTAGGTGTTCCCAAAGGCATGTTGCTTAGCATCCCCTTGATTATCATCCCTTGTCATCTCCTCTGGGAGTGAAGTCCACTGGAGCAGGGTTAAGAGCACAGCCCCACGTGCTTCCTAAGCAGTGTGTGTCTGTATTTATTAATCCAGGTGGTGGTTGGTTTTTTTTTTTTTTTTTTTTTAATTCTTCCCCACCAACTTGTCTGGTCTCCTCTTGAACCCATGTGAACACTCCCAGCTGGCAGCATCCTTGGGCAAGGAGTTCCCCAGGTCTGTCCTCCACTGCATGAGGACCTGCGTGCTTTGAAATCGGCCCCAGTTTTTGCACTGAGAAGAGGCAACAAAATCCTATCAGCTGTCTTTGGACTATGTATGATTTCATAGCCCTCTACCATAACCTCTTCAGGGACACCTTTTCCAAACAGAGAAGCCCTGGTGTGCACAAGTCCTTGCTTGCAGGGAAGCTCCTCCAGACCTTTGATCCTCCTTCATCCCATTCTCTGTGTTGCCCTTTAATATTTTGGTTTTGAGGCTGAAAGAGGTGCCTTTTGGGGCACAGGTCAGCATGGTGGCTTGGCGAGCACACCCACCCTGCAGCTCCCACTCCCTCCCAGTGCTGCTGTTCCTTGGCCCAGGGCTGTGCCAGCTCCTTGCTTAAGTAATTGGCACCACATTCCGCTCATAACCAGCTCATTATTGTATTATTTCTTTTTAATCCAGGACTCTTTCTCCTCTGAAAGGTAGAGGTGATGTCTGGTGGTTTTTCACGAGCATTGGGCTGTCTCCTGACCACAGAGCTGTCCTCCCAGTGTTCCATCTGCTTGGTTTTCCAGCAGAGCCCCCGTGGTGTGTAAGGGACTGTAGGTGAGAGCCTGGTGTTGCCCAAGAGCCGAAGGGATGCACTCGCTCCTTCCCTTTGCTTTTATCCCAGGTAAAACATATTTACAAAGCAACATAGAAAAGCAAAGCAAACAACCAACCCTCTCTGTGGTCAAGTCTCTCCTGGCTTTTTCCACGCTGATAAGTCAGTGATGGACTCACTGGAACTTCAAACTTCTTTGGAGGCATTCAGCAAGAACCAGCCACATGGTTTGGGTCCTGAAATGAACTTTGCTGCAGGTGAGGCTGCCATGTGACTCTGCCTTGAGGAATAATAGCCCTTTCTTATTTCTGTAATTTTTATTTTGCTGTTTTTCCCTTCCTCTTGGCCCCACTGCGGATCTGCTCTAACCACTCAGCTCTAATCTTTTCTTTGGCAGCTAAAACTATTATCTTTATTGTTTCAGGGCTTGGCTCTTTCCTGTTAGCTCTCCTAATTGGATTTTTACTCTCCAATTCATTTAGTCTCTCCTGTGCGTTCAGTAAAACCCTTTAACCCTTCCTCACCCCTCTGCCTCGCTGACCCCTTCCCATTGAAGGTGCTCCTCTCCCCACACTCTGAGTTCTCTCCTCGCTCCGATTTGCATGGGCACGGCTTTCCTAGGCAACGGCTGTCACCTCCAGCCTTGCTGCCTGCAGACAGTCTGCTTCAGCACCATCCATCCCCTTCCTCTCTCCAGGCTGCAAAATCTTCCTGGGTTTTAACCAAGAATTGGAAAAACAACCCGTGTCACCCTTTAAAAAGCAGGTCTGAGGTTGCTCCAGGACCAAAAGCATCCAGAAATGATGATGTTGGAGCTGTGGCTAGCAAAAGGCTGCTCCTTTGTTCAGCTTCACCTCCCACCTCAGCAGAGAGAGAGCGATACAGCCAGACCGGGGTCAGCCCCCTGTTTCTGGCTGTGTCTCAAGAATATTATCAGCCCCAAGAGAGAGAGGTGACACAGCAGTGGGGCTGTGGCCACTTCTGGTTCTGCCATGGGCATCTGGGCTGACCATAGGCAGGTCGCTCAACCCTTCTGCTCCTCTGCATGCCCTTTGGAAGATGCAGACGATAAAACGTGCTTTCTCCCACCTCCCATCTTTCTTGCCCCTCTTGCTGGGAAGCTCTGCAGGACAGGGTCTTGCCTACACAGTGCCTCATGTAACAGGATGAGGCCTTTCACTGCAGGCTTTGAGCATGCCCAGAACGATCTGATTGCATCGCAGGTGCTTTCTCTGCAGCTGCAATGATCTCTGTCCTCCATACTCGCCATGATCTTGGTCCTCTCCGTGAGTAAATCAGTGCAAACCCAGCAGAACCATGTTTTGATTTGTCCAGCCAGCAGGTACACTGGAAGTAGGGATGAGATGGCGATGGGAATCTGTCACGGGGGGGACTTGAGCACTGTACATCCAAAGAAGGGTCTGTTGGGTTTCATAGCCTGAGCCGTGCAGCTCATCTGGGGGGTGGAGGATGGAGCCAGGAGGAGGGCATCGCACCACTGCTCTGGTTTTCCCGTCAGGGATGCAGTGATGCAGGGCTGTGGTTCTCAAGCAGACAGAACCTTTGTTTGTAATGTACCATTATTACAACTTGGGCCCCAGCAAAGCAGGTTCTGCTCCAAGTCAGTCAAGCCCAGTTGTGGCAGAGGTGGTGGAATAAGACCTCTGCTTAGCAAGATGCTGAGATCTAAGTCCAAAGGGAGGAAAGGGGGGAGAAGAATTACTAACATCCCTACCACCAGGCTGCTCAACCCAGGTCCAGGTGCCTGGCTCTTGACAGGCCTCGATGCACATGGTCCTTCTCCTTGATGCACATGGTCCTTCTCCTCCTTTATCCCTTTTTCCAGCCTTTTTACCATCTCGGTGCCTTTGTGCTTGTGATGCTGGAGCACGTTGCCATGGTTAAAGCTGTTATCCATGGCAGGGTTTGCATCTTACCTGTGAGACGGATAGATATGGAGCTGGAGATGTGCCTGAATGCTCGTGTTTACCCTCATTCCAGTTCCCGTTGAGCACGTGGAAAAACAAATCTGGTGGGGAAGGAAAACCCTTCAGGGGAATGGGGAGAGAGGAGGAGCACCACCTTGGAGGACTTCATCTGAGGAAGACACAGCATAAGGTGGAAATATGGGAAAGAGGAGAGGGTCACCTGGGAGCAGGCGATGTGGGGAGGCCAGAGATGGGCATAGGTTTGTGGGAGGTATTACTGGACTGAGAAAATAGACAACTTCAAGGCAAGTCTATTCTAAGGGTGCAGCATCCATACGGAGATGTAGGGGGAGGAGGGTGTCACAGTTCCCCCCCTGTACACTGTTCCCACACCAGCAGTGCCAACACAACCTTCTTCCTTACCCCTGGCATTTGCATGGGCTCTGGTTGCTCCAAGGGCTGAAGGGGTTGGCAGGTTTCCTTTTTTTTTTTTTTTTTGTTGTTGTTGTTGTTGTAGATGTATTTATCAAACATTATATAGTCTTAATTTTACTTTATTGTTAGTCTTTTATAATATTATTTATTCGAGGTAGGGGGAGATGGGCAATGGGGTACTTGGCGTGTTCCCATGGGGTATTCTTCTCCAGAGAAAAGTGATAGCAAAAAAAATTGGCTTTTAGACCTGTAGGGGTTTTTGGCTTTGGTGTATCAGGCCAAGATAATTTTATTGTTCTTCCTTAGAGACTGATTGAGGCTCATGGACCTGCTCAGAAAGACAGCCCAGGTTCCTGAGTTTTGTGGCTGATGTTGTTACACAAGTTTGAATTGATAGGACAGCTCTGAATTGCTTCACTCGAACATGCACCGAATTGAATCAATGGGCCTTCTTCCAGCCCCTCCAGAAACAGCTGATTTATCACTCCCCTTCCACTGGCCCACCAGCTAGCACTGGGGGTCTGGGGCAGCTCCCAAAGGAGCCACTACCTGAAGAGCAATCACACTGTGCTGCCGTGTCCAGGTACGGTCCTTGCCCATCGCGCCGCCGCATCAGCGCAAGGGACGTTGCGTGCCTGGGGACAGGATGTCTGTGCTGGCAACAGGCAGAGCAGACCTTGCTTGGGGAAGCATGAAGGGGCAAAACTGAGCCACTAAACCATGGGAAAGACGACCTGCTTGCTGCCCTGGATGGTCAGCTGGTTGAGTCCGCTCTGCCCCACCTCCCTGTTTAACACATTTCATTGCTATCATTTAGCCTTGTCGCACGATGGCACTTGTAGTGCCACGGTGGAGGTGGTTTCTGCTTGGACTCTCTTCCATTATAACCCTTGCAAAGAGGTCTGTGGTCAGATGTCCCATCTGTCTGGACTGATGCCCACTGTCCAGTGGCACAACAGCTTTGCTGAAGCCTGGCTGCAGGAGAGCTGTGTGAAGGGGGACTTTGTGCTCCCTCCCCGTGCTGGCAGCAGCATCTTCAGCTCTGGAAGGAGCTGGTGAGTGCTGGAGGAGGGAGCTGAGCTCACTCACCTGGGTCCACCAGTGTTGCCCATGCCTGGACAAACTGCATGGAGCTGATTTGCAGTGGCTCCCCAGGAGTGAGCCCCCAGGTCTCCTGGAGTATTTTGGTATCTCACATGCTCCAATTTTGCCTGGAGACAGGACTCATCTCCCATCTAATGTGAGGCACGTGGCCATGCCCAGCAATACAAGGCTTCTGCCTGTGTGGGGAGGAGATGGCACCTCCAGGGGCTGAGTCAGCCACCCAAGAGAGAAGTCCCTTTCAAGTGACTTGTGTTTTTTCCATTGCCTGAAAATCACCCCAGGAGACTCAGACCCAAGATCAGCCGCCTGTGTTAAAACCTGGGGTAAGAGAAGGTGAGTTGTAGGGCTGGAAGTTCACTCCTGGCTCGAGTGGGGACAGATAGGTAGAGGATAAAGGATAACACTCCTAAATTATCTGCAAGAAGTGCAGGAATGGTTCTTTTATTTGCCAGAGAAGCTCTGGTACAACCCCAGCTCGGTGTTGGTGAGAGCCCCAGTGCCGGCCAGGGCTGGCCCTCTGCCTTTTCCATGGATGCAGGCTCGAAGCCCATGGCTGCTTGTGCCCGACCAGCCACATCTTACCGCCCTGCGATTTGTTCAGCCCCTGCACCCGTCTGTTAGAAGCACTGGGAGTGATGGTGAGGATGTCGTTGCGTATCCCCGGGCTTCACGCTGCGTGCTGGGCACCTGCTCTCTTGCCACCTCATCGACTCCTTCTGGGAAGGCTCCCAGACCTGTTGTGGTCCCCGGCTTCCTGAGACCCGGGTTTTGAAATCTACTTTGGCGGTCAGGAGGAAGAGCTTTTTTTTCCCCTTCCCCTCTCCACGGCTCTTTTGTCTCCCGGAGAGGCGGCGGGGCGGGGGCAGAGCCCGCGGGCACAAAGGCAGCAGCTCCCCGGGGGCTCCGCGCCCGCTCTCACCATGGGGGTTGGTTTGGTTTTTTTTTCCGCTCAACTAAACGCCGGCGGCGGATGACGTGGGGCTGGTGCTCCCCAGCCCCCGGGGCTGATTGGTCCCGGCTCACGTTTGAACGCCAAGGTGTCCTGGCAACGAGAAGCGGAGGAGCCAGAATCCCCCCGGCCCCGCTCCGGCAGCGCGGCCAGCGCAGCGGACACCGGGGCCCCGGCTCCCCGGGCACCCCCTGCCCGGCCCCGGCTCCTCCTCCTCCAGCCCCGGCTTTGGGAGGTGAGTTTGGCCCGGAGCTGGTGTCAGGTGCTTTACACATCGCTCAGCCGGCACCTGCGCTCCCGCCCAGACGCGGCGGTGGAGGAGCTGGTTTGAACTGGGAGGAG
>JANVCC010000046.1:13133750-13159943 GCA_025345505.1 Todiramphus chloris collaris
GGGGGTGTTGGGGGCGTCGTGAAAGTGAGTGTTCAGTGTTGGCTTGTGGGAGGGATGCTCAGGGGAGAGGGGAGCCGAGGGGCCTTCCGACTGTTGTGCGGTCAGCTCTCTTGCCCCGAGAGGATGGAGCAGGTGATTCTTGGGTAGGTTTGGGTCCATTGAACTCACAAAAGCCCTGCAGGGCACGCAGTGCTCAGAGCTGGGCTAGAAGAAGGTGGCTTTACGTCGAGATGCAAGGTGCTCCTCTTTTGCCTCCGCACGCCCCGGCTGTCTGCCCGTCCCCCTGGAGCTGGGGGGCGAGGAGGGCAGGGCCCCCAGGGCTCAGCTGCCTGCAGGGCAGTGAGGGGTGTCTGGGGGGAGAGGATGCATGGTGCAAAAAAAAAAGGCTTTTTCCTCCACTTGGGAGGGGGTAGTGAAGATGCAGGGAGCTGGTGGGGGGAGGCAGCGCTCAGCGCAGTGCCTTTTGCACCCCTCAGAAGTGGCAGAGCCAGGTGTATGAAACCGTGTGCCAGCCCCAAATGACAGGGCAGCCCTGAGCCGTCAAAGGTGAGAAATCCCCTGCACAGAGTAGCACCCATCCCGACGGAGCCTCCTGGCTCAGTGGCAGGTGGTGAGCCTGCAGAAGGGCTGGTGCCCTGCACGGATTCAGCGGCACGCTGTGGGAAGCAGAACCACGACTCAGAAAAATCTTGTTGCCGCAAGCGGGGCACAGAGCAGGCTGGCGACGCCAAGACTTTGTGGCTCACTTCTTGTGTTATTTACCAGGGCACAGGGCTGGGGGCTGCCTGAGCAAGCCTCTCCCAAGGACTCAAAGGCACAAGGAGACTTGGGAGATTCCCCCCTAGGATCACGCGTGTAGCTCAGAGCAGTTCCTCGGCATGCTCGTGGCAGGAAAAGGCAGAGGGATGTCACAGAATGAGCAGAGAGGGGTTTGCTGAGAGCATGTCAAGCAGAGCTGGAGTGGATAGAGGGGATCCTTGGGCTGAGGTGGCATATCCTGGAAACAGCATTTGGAGGCTTTGTCTGGGGATCCCTTGGGAGCTCACCTGGCACAGGGCACGTGCGTTGGCAAAGTGACTGCAGCCGTACAGCTGTTTCCCTCCACCCCCCAGACAGATCATAGCTGGATCTGTCCCTGGAGTGGGAGATGGAGCACAGGAGCCATCCCAGACCATGTAGCATCCAGAGGCACAGGGACTTGCGGACCAGGCTGCAACAAGGGCTCATCTGCCAAGGGATTCCCTAAACCAAGGGTGCAATCACCGAGCAGCCTCGTGATGGGAAGCCAAGTGCTGACCTGGATTTGCGTTGATGACCTGGAGGTGTGAGATTAGCACGGCCAGCCCATCCTGGGGCCATGGGGGGATTAGAGAGGGGGAAAGGATCACTCCTCTTACGTGGAGCAGTTTTCACTGTTTAAATGTGAGTACAGAGCACAAGTTGTAAACTTAAAAAAAAAAAAAAATATATAGTGCTGCCAAAGTTTCCAATGTTAGGAGGAGCCTTAGAGCAGCATAGGCTTTGCTAGAAGACCCAGATACCAGATCTGTGAGAACTGATGATGGTTTTTGTACTTAAATGAAAGTTACGGAAAAACCCCCATCTCATGTAGTTGGAGGTTTGACCCAGATGAACCTGGAAATTAAGAAACCTAAAGGTGAATGAAATGAGTTGGGTGTTTTCATTATTTTTTTTCAACAGTCATGTTTTTAGAGCCAATTTGTGAAGTTCAACAACGTGGGACTGGGCGATGCTGCTTCCCCTTGGACCAACAGCTCTCCCTGCTCCAGTTAGGTCAAATGAGCCTTGTTTCTCCAAGGAGTTAAGGCAAATACATTCTTCAGGCTTTATTAGACCTGTGAAGAGGAAGAGTAATGTCAGGCCATAAACTGGAATAAATCCAACTCTCTCTGTATCTCCCCAACAGTTCTGTGGAAGCAGCATATGAGCAGGGAGTGGTAGCCCCAGCGAAGCAGGACTTTCCCAGATAGTCATTAACCAACTTGTCTTTCCTGGTATTTTATGGAATAAAAGCTGCCTGCTGCTCACTAATAGCATCTGCTTTTATTTGAGTGGGATCATATTTTATGGCAACCCTTCTGCTCAGTTTGCATGTTTGCAGTGACCCCAGCGAGTAATCGCTCTGCGGCTGATAGTAAATTTGCTCCCAGAGGTTTAATGATGGTATTTGCTGTTGATGGTAGGAGCTGCCAGGTTTAGGCTGTAGTGATGACGCAGTGATTAGGGTGGGTTGATGGGACACAAGACAGATGGGTAATTGCTAGCGAGGAGCTAGTGAACTCCCAGGTAATTGCACCTTACCTGCAGAGGTGTGTGGTCATGAGGGGTGTTTAACAGGCAAAGCTGTGAGGTCTATAAAGGACAGTCATTGACTCCATGTGACAGCGCTGAATCATGACCAGGAAATTACCCCTTCTCCTTACCAAGAAAAATAATGCTAGATCTGTTTTTCTTCCTCTTGCTTCCTTAAGGAAGAGACTTTCATGGTGAGGCTTGTGTGCCTGTCAGTCTGTGCCCCATCCTTCTCATCACACCCTTTAAACACTGTCGAGAAGTAGAGATGTTCTTGCCTTAACTCACTTATGAGCGTTACAAAAGTGGGTCTTGAGGGCAGGAAAGAGAAAGACAGACTCCTTACCACCCGTACAAAGGCCTGGTGTAGACCCAAGCTCTGTTAGACACCAGGGAGACCTTGTGGTGGAGGGACCCTGGCAAAGCTCTCTCACCAGAAGGCTTCAGCATAAGCTCAGCTCTTCTCTGCAGACACAAGCCCCGAGCGATCGTAGTTCCTAGGAGAGCAGACATCATTAACGAAGTTATTAAAGGGAGATATTAATTTTACCTTTAATGAATGTGGGCTCTGCAGGAGTTCGCGTGGTCACTCGCTAGAGCCCCGTTGGCCCTTGGGCAAGATTTCCCAAGTCCCAACCACCTCTGCGCACGTTTGGGCTCCTCAGGATATTACTCAGCCTGAACACACACAGATTTGGTAGTCCTCACCTAGCCCCACTGTCTGGGGCTGTCTCCAGCTTCGCATCACCCCACGGCCTGCGGTCTCCAGCCTTGGCCCTTGGTGTTTGTTTGCCCTGCATAGCCATCAGTGGAGAAGCCACAATTGCTTTGGCCTCCCTCCTCGTGGAGGAGACTCAGTTCCTGTAATTGCCACCTTTTTCCTGCCCCGGAAAGGAGTCATCCCCAAACTGATGGTGACGCTGGAGTCCTTTAATGGAGTCTTCGTCAGCAGGTCCTGGAGGGCTCTGGGAAAGATGCTGTATGTGTTGTGTCTATTTTACAGCTGGGGTGATGGAAGCAAGGCAGGGGACAGAGCCTTGACACACACTACCAGGAGGAGAGTAACTGGCAGGTTTCAGTAGAACCAAGGGGTTGATGGTGTTACTCTCACCCGAGGGAGCAGCTCATCAGGAGGGTTTGATACTGAAGATGGTCTGGTTGAATGGCTCGTTATCTGCTAAAGCCTTTTTGTTTGTACTCATGATTAAGAGACAAAGATGGGGAGTGTGTCTTTTCTCTCCATTTTAATGAGCTTTCCTCTCCCTCTGTAGTAAGAGAGAAAAATTGCAGCAAAACCAGCAGAACAATCTTGAGTACAAGATTGTTCCAGTGATGGGGAGAGAATAAGTAATTTGTGAGCCCAGGACCACCCAGGAAAGGGGGTGCTCTCGACCCAACAACGATTTCAGGGGTTGAGCAAATCAGGAGTGCCAAGGGTAAAGCTGTGGCAAGGTTATCAGTATGTTATGAATTGTTAATGACTGGACCAGGTATTTCCAGATACAAACGACGCTGCTGGTCCAGGCTGCTCTTGCTCCATGAATATGCCTGGAGCTGCTCTACTGCTATGGTTGGCAATGGAAAAAGTGGTTTAAGCTGTTCTCATCCCCCCAGCCAGATCCAAGTGCTTGCTCCCCCACCTTCTCATGTGTTAGCATGACTGTTGCCTTGACTACCTGATGCAGAAGCACCAGCCTAGCAGAAAAAAGGAGCCGTCTGCCCCTCTGGGGCTATTCTACAGGTGGACCAGTCCTTGTCCCAGTTCTCTGCAGCAAGAGTAATGCCAGCACAATGGAGGGGGCAGCACAGGCTGCCAGGCCACCACCACCTGCTTTAGCCCATCCAAAACATCAGCTGGGATGAGAGGTGATGGTCCCATCTCTTTCCTGTGGCGCTGTTAAGGGAAGCACATACTGATGGTGGTTTTACCAACCACAGCCAGAGGTTTGAAATAATTGAATCACTGGTGCTGGACTACTCGGTCCAGTGGCTGTGACCACAGGAGTGCTGAGATGAAGCAAATCCCTTGAACTCTGCTCCCTTGTACCAAGATGAGCACCAAGCTTCACAACATCATTTTGGAACCTGAAGGTAGTGAGGTAGAGGCGAAGATCAGAGCAAGAGATTCAACAGCAGGAGCTGCTGAGTGTTGATCCTGGGTCTACTGCTGACTCTCTTTTGTCCTGGGGCAAATTATTTAGCTGTCCTTTGCCCCGCTCCCCTTCCATTCCCTTTCCAAATCCTTTGTCACGGGAGGGTTGGAGAGAAGCTTGCACAACACCTGCTGAAGTGCTTTGAAGACAGAAAGCAGTACACACAAATGATAAGTTGTATGGGCAACACAAACAAAGCTGCCTCTACATCTCCCAGGCTGAATGAGGAAGGAGGAGGGGTTAACTGATGGGTGGCACCCGCCTCCTAATTACAAGGCTTGTCTCTGGCTCCCTTCACCTCCAAGTATCCTCTTGACTAAAAAACAGCTGACACAGTCACACCTGAGCAGAGGTAAGGGAGGACAAACTCGTCACACAAGTGAACTGGAGTGGCTGGAAATGTCCTTTGGGAGGAAGGGGGTGAGTGGTGGGTGCCACCGGTAGGTTGGAGATTTATCCTGGACCACCTCCATACCTACCAGTTCTGCTGTATCGCCTCTTGTGTCTTATCTGGTGATTTTTTCCAAGTGACTGCTGTATGGTTTTCAGGGTCCCATGGGATCTAGGAAAGTCCTTCCTGTAGCTGCCCTTAGACTCTGTTTATCCCCTCCAACACCTGATCTGGGGGAAAATCTCTGGCATTTTGGGACTCAGTTGGTCTCACACTGGTTTGCCCACTCAGAGTGGCACAGCCCCAAAGTGTGAGATTGCAGAAGTCAGTTGTGGCTACATTTGGCTTTCTGAACCTTTGCAGCATTTCTGGGTTGCACTGTCTTTGAAACAGCAGAAGTTAAAACCCGACGGTGCGTGTGTATGTGCTAAGAAAAGTGAGATAGCCACAGAATCAGCTGCTCTTGGGGTGATAAGAAACATGGCAGATGCTGCGAGGACTGATGGATCTTCTGAGATCAGCCCCAGCCAGGTGTCTTGGTCCTCTTCTACAATGCCAATGGCTTTCTCCTTGCTGCCACTTCTTGCATTTCACATGTGCTTGTGTCCTTGCCCTAAGTCCAAGTTATTCTTGGTGTGGCACCCTCTGAAGAGTACCTGGGACAGGCTTGCAGGGCTAGCCCTTTGTTTTAGCCAAGTACGGCAGCAGTTTTCTGCACAGGCAGGGAAGTGTGGGTTTAGCAGCCCAGGACCAGGGAGAGCGGTTGCAGTTTGATGCTTTTTTTGGATGCTTTGTAGCTCGGGCAAAAAAATCAGCTGAGACCAGTTGTGTAAAGGCCTGTAAGTACCTAAAAACACAGGTCGATGGCTGTGTGATGTTTATTTTAATCTGGCTCGGAGAATTTTGTTCCCCATTTGGGAAACAGAAAGAAGTGTCTTTTCTCTTTCCTTTTATTAGTCTTCTCCAACCTGACAGCTCCTGGGGTAGGAGATGTCCCCGTGTGTGTATGAGTGCAAGTTGGAGGCCCTGATCTCAGCTGGAGACTTGTACCAAGTCACACAGAACACACTCTGGAGCTGAGCAGCCCGAGATGCTCTTTAAGCCTTGCAGAGCCACATGTAGAGGAAGGTATTTTTTTTCCTCGTTGAGTGTTTGATTCTCCCAGCGCTATGGTGGGAGGGGGATACCTGCACCAACTGGGTGTTCCTCCATCGCTTGCCGCGGCCAAGCAGCACCCGTTTGCAACCAGGGCTTCACCTTGGAAAGCCCTGAGGGATGTCAAATCCATTTGCTGCCTCATTTCTCTCCCAGTCTGCATGTAACAGCCTGGGAGATGATTGCCCCCACCCACCCCACTCGCCAGGCAGGTATTAGAGACAGTGATGGATATAGCTGCTCTCGGATTAAAAAGCTGTTTAAAATGCATCCCCAGCCAGCTGTGGCCCTCTGCTCTGTCAGCTTCAAGCATTCTTGTGAAGAAAAACTCTTTTTTTTTTTTTTTACCTCAGCCCTACCTTTTCCTACAGTCTCTTCTGTCTGTTTTCTGCCTGGCAAAGCCCCAGCAGCAACCCCCGAGCAACATGGCACGTGGAGTGGCAATGACTTTGGCTGACTGGGATGCTTTTGCAGGGAGCCCAGGTGCTGTACACAGTACAGCAGGGAGAAGAAGACGCCTCCGGATGGAAGTTAGAGATCTCCTCCCCCTCCCTTTTTACTCCTAGATCCAGCAATTCAGTGGTTGTGTCAGCAGAACCCAGCAATGTGGGGATAGGGAGGAGCCAGAGCCTCCGTAGCATCAAGCAAAAGCCTCACTTTGCTCTCTGTTGCCTGTTGCAGGCACCTATTTCTGTCTCCTGCTTCTAGAGAGAGAAAAGGAGCCGCAGGGATGCGCTGGTACCCGCGCTCAGACCGAGCAGGTTGGCTGCCCTGTCACCTGGGTAGATTTCAAAGTCTAAGAGCATCAATGCTCCAAAAAATACCTTCTCCCTCGGTAGGAGGTCTGCGTGAGGAATTCTGTCTCGGAGCTGCTGTAGCATTGGGACAGGGATGCTGGGATGGCAGCATGGCTGGGAGACTGGCCGTGCCTGCGTTACTTGTGGTGGTGGAAGGGAAAGGAACGTATAAATGACATGTGGTCAGTAGATAGATCAAGCATTGCTTCCACCAACACTGTACATTAGGCCACATCCTCTCAACTCCTCCCAGATTTTACCAGCCAACACTGGAATTTTCTGTGCAATACTTTTTCCCTCCCCCCTCCCCCACTCAGACTTGAAGGAACTACATTTTCAAGCAGACAGTGACTTTTTTTCCCCTAAAACTCTCAATTTTCCCCAGAAGTTAGCTCCAAGCACCTGCTTCTTGGAAAACCAGGCCCCTTTAAGATGTCTTAGGCTGCTTTGAATCACTAATTGCTTCTGAATAGGCAGGCCAAATGTTTTATCACTTCAAACTCCCATAGCAATGCAAATCTATACAGCTGAGAAGCCTCTTTCCATGCATGGGGGTGATGGGTATAGATAAGGATTAAAAATGGAAACGCATTCAGCCCGGGGGTCCTCTTTGTTCCTCCCTGCCCTCCCTGGGGTTGCCAGGGCTACATTTGTTCCCCTGCATCTTTTTCTGGACGGGATCCAGCGCCCCTTGAATGCAAAGGCAAGAGGTACAGAGGCTGGAGAGGGCTGGACGAGGTCCTAGGTACATACATATTTCATTGCCCATGCCAGGCTCTGTTTTGTCTTCTCCCTCTGCTCTCACAAAGATGGTGTTTTCTAAAACCCCCTCGTCCAGGGTGACTCGCTCCAGGCTTCCTCCCATCTAAAGTTTCTGCCTGTTCCGTTGTTTTCCGCTTTCTCCGAATGCCAGCCGGGCTTGTTTCCCATGCCTGATGGGAAAAGGGGGGGATGCTTGGTGGGAAAAGGGGGGGATGCTTGGTAGGAAAAGCAGGACTCGCCAAAGAGCCGTTTGGAGGTGGCAACATCTGCCATGGCATGTCCTTCTGGGGCCCGGGCTGCTCAAGGTGTAGGAGATGAGCAGCATTCTGCGGAGACTCATCGGTGCTGGGCTGCCCCTGGCTTCTTTAACTAACCCACAGCCCAGAGGCAGATCTTGATTATTGAGAGGTGGAAAATCTCGATGACCAAGGGCAGCCTAGATCCTCCTTTTTGCTTAGATCGCCGGTTCTTAGAGCTGTGTGCTGAGCGCGGCTGCGCTCGAAGTTGCCAAGAGCTCAGCGTTATGGAAGCGAAAGCCAATTTACTGAGTTTCCAATAGAAAGGGAGATACATGCTGAATGTGCATCTGGTGGCTGATATTTCTATTTTGGGCATGCTGCTGACATACAAATGGAAGAGCAACTTTCTGGGCATGGTTTACATAGTTACTAGAAAACCTTGGGTCAAGAATAGAGCTGGGCATCGGGTGCTATTGATTCTTAGTGTAGCAGGTAATAAAACCTATTTTCTCTTTGGCTTTCCAAGTGGATTGAGATGCATTACCTAAGCTACTCAAAGTGCTCTGGACATGGAGAGCAAATAAAGTATCTGACAAATGATACCTCTGTGTAAAATCAATAGCTAATAAGAAATTAGTCCCTTGAAGATAATAACAATTTATCTTTGAAGTGAAAAGAGATGTTGCAGAATTTTTTTGAAGATAAAAAAAGAAATATCTCTGCTTCCCTTTATTTAGGTATTATTCTTCCTGTGTTTCAGGTGTATATAAGGACCCAAAATAACTAAGGATAACTCTTGTTATCTTCATTGTACTTATACAAGAGACAGGGGCTAGGGTGCTTTCCCACCAGGCTGGGATTTCCAGGGAGGCAGAGCTGAACTAGGAGGATGTGCCAACCCCCACCTACCTGGGGCTATTTTAGACCTCTGTTCATCCCTGTTCACCAAAGAGATTTGACCAAAACCCAGACTTAAATCCTGCAGGGATTTAAGTTTTTGGTGATGGGTTCCAGCCCAGGTGTAATTATCTTGATGAACTGGGGTCTTCATACATAACCGTGGTCTTCCTAGCGGGGGGGGAAAAAAGAAGGGGAAAAAAAAAAAAAGGAGATGGTTTTGAGTATAAAACTGATACACGACAATTAGAAACTAGAGAACTTGCTTGTCCTTTTTAGGCTTGTGTCTGGAGGTGGTCTTGGATTTCCACCTCAGTACCCAAAGCAATTTGGGCTTGGGACCCTTCTCATTTCTGCCCGAGGTCCCCACTGAGGTACCACCAAGACAGAGAGCTGGTGCAAGGCTGTGCTCTGCGCTGGTGCCTGGCACCAGTAACCGCAGCAGAGCAAGGCCATGGGAGAGGACCTTCTCTTTGGGTGGTATGAGAGGACTGTGAGGCTGTGTGCATCATGGGGGTTTCTGGGAGCACAGGCTGGCAGTTGGCTTCTGAGGCACAGCGTTGGAAAAGCAATTTGGGACCAACAGGTATGGCACAGGTAGAGAGCAGGAAAAGGTGTCCCAAAGGGTGGAAGCTCCTCCCCAGGCTCAAGTGCCCTCCCAGTGAGAAACTGGGAGCCCAGGCAGGGAAGGAGGGAGAGAGGCTGCAGTGAGAACTGGAAAAACCTGTTCATGCCAGCCCAGGATTCACATTACTCACACTGGTTTAAAACAGGTCAGGTTCTCTCTGGTTTCAAGGCTGAGATGGCCAAACTGCCTGAAGACTGTTTTCAGTCCAGCTCAGAGCAGGTCTGAGCTCCCACGTGCCCGTTTGCTCTGTCACTGCCCCTGTGCCCTCCTAACCCATCGTCAGGGCAAGGTCTGACGGGGGATTGAAGTCTTTCTAAGCAAAGGCTGGGCTAGGAGCATGCACACAGGCATGTTCCTCAGCCTGTCCGAGGAGTGGTAACCACGACCAGTGGGATCACATCTGGGCACTCACACCTCCTGACCCACAACGGGCTTTGAAGAAGCCCACACAGAGAGTTTGCAGGTTGAAGCTGGATGGGTGCTGGCCCCCGTTGCAAAGGAGGAGCCTTCTGCCTCCCCCAGATGCCATCACAGGTGAGAAACTCCTGGCAGTGGTGCAAGTTGAAGCTGCCCTTCTGCAGGTCTCATCTGTGTTAGCACCAGGGCTGGCTGCACCATGCTTCTTCCCACCAGAAGATGGGCTAGGTGAGTTGGCCCCATATGATGTATCAGCTTATTATAGTCAACTGGGTGTGAGTAGCAGGGGTGAAACCATGCTGTTGTTGGGAAGAGGGAGGAAAAAAGAAGCGAAGAGAGTTAGAAATCAGATTGTCTGAGGCTCATGGCGATATCTGCTTGCGAGGCAGAAATAACAATAATTTACCTCGGGATCGCAGTAACTCATCAGAACACTTTGCACCTGCCTCATGAATCCTCACTCCTTATCTCACCCCTCGTGGGCATCTGAAAGCACTTCATAAACATTAATTAATTATTCCTCCACACCCCTGCAAGCAAAGTAAACATTATCCCCATTCTGCAAGGAGGGAAGTTGAGCTCACCTGAGGAGATAACAAGTGGACTTTATCCAGGGTAAGTCAGACCCTCACCCGTGCACGTTCCCGTGCTTACCTCCAAGTTCAGGTGGCAGGAAAGGTGTAAAACGGGTGAGGGCTGCTCCTGCCTTGGAGATGCCTGCAACACGGAGCTCATCACTACCTCACCACCTTCCAGCCTCCACCACAGGGACCAGGCACCTGCTAGTGGGAAGCACCTGTCATTATTCACAGTAGGACTCTCCCTTTTTTAATGACTACGTTAATGACCCTGAACTGTTGGTGTGAATGTGGTTAATCCCACAGCTCTGAGGACTGGCAGTTCAGAAACTATTCCTCTCCTGCCTCTTCACACTTCACTTAGTGTCCTAACCTAACGCTTCAGCACTGGGATGAGCTGGTGGGCACTTGTGCAAAGCAGAAGGCACCAATCCTTGTCCCGGCTTGTAAATGGGGCTGCTGGGAGTCAACATTCAGAATACAGCAGCAACGAGTCAGGACACCCATCTCCAACCTCCCAGGCAAGGCATGTGACATGTGTAGTGCCATCCTGGAGGTTAAATCTGTGCTCGGGTGCTTTGATGGGTCTTGGTCCTTGAGGAAGAGGCAGCCTGGCACTGTGGATGTGGTGTGCAACCAAGGTGTAAACTAGGGGGAGGATGTCCTCTGGAAATAATAAGCCTTGGCACCAGAGGGGACGATGAGACACCAAAGGTCCATGTGAGGCCTGTTGGGAGGGTTTTGTTTTGTGTCTCTTTTTTTCCAAAACCTACAGTTGACTTGTGGAAGCCAAATGGCTGCCAGCATCAGAGCAGCAGGAGGGTCATGTTTCACAGACAAGTCACGGTGGATTAAATGTAAATGAATCTGCAGCTTGATGGACAAATGGGATCAGTGCCGGGAAACCCAGCTCCTGGTGGGGGATGGATTAGTAACGGGTACTGGTGCGTTTGGATGCGGGGAGGGGATGAATGGCAAGGCAGGGAGGTTTCCAGCGTTGCCCTGCCCATAGCACTGCAAGAAAGAGACATCTCTGGGCAAAAAGAATCGAGGTCAAGCCTAGATAAACACCAGCTTGGTCCCCCATCAGAGAATCACCAAGGCATGAAGAAAAACTTTAACAGCTGCAATGCTGCTTTTGAACCTCCCAGTAAAAAGGAGGGCCAGGAGGTCAAAACTTTCAATGCCTCTGGGAAGGAGAGGACTTTTCCTGGCAAGCCTTTGAAAAACCCGCACTAAATTAGCATGACCACACTGCTAAACGCTTGGGAAAGGCGGACGGTTCGGGTCACAGGCTCCCCCGGCAGCAGAGTGGTAAAGAGCTGCTGCATTCCCATACTCCTCCGAGGTAATTAACGGGGCTATTTCCCGGGCAAAAGGCAGATCTTGAGAATCTTACCCAGCACCTGCACAGGAAATAGAAGCTTACGGGATGTGCCCTGGGCATCCTTTCTCCTCCCGGCACCATTGCCCTTTCCCCTTTCTGTTTCTCCAGTCCGTTTTCTCTCCCTTCGCTCCCATCCAGCGTAGGTTTGGCTGTTTCTTCTTTCCCTCTTCCCAGTGTCGCGTGGCTTGACCCACTGTTGAGGTGGGGAATGGTGATGAGGCTGGAATGACCCAGACGTATTCTCCCCTGGGGTCACTGGACGGGAACAAAGGAGCTCCAACCTAATTACATCCCTTTTTTTTCTACTTTTCATTGCAAAAGGGGTAAGAGAGAGCCCTGCTCCACGTTTTGAGTTACTTTCTCCCACTTTGAAGGTAGATTTTATTGGTTTGGGCTTCTTGCAAGAGCAAAAAAGCAGGCAACACAGGTTTCTGAAGGATGTCAGGACCTGAGACTTCTCACTCTGACCCCATCAGGGATTTTTACTGTGCCGTATTTCCCCCTTGGCTCCCATTGGTCTCCACCGTGAGTTTCCCAAGCACCACTTTTCACAAGACCCTTTGGAGGTCACATCCCTTTACAGCTCCCACCACCATAGGTGTGGACAGCAGACGGGCACACGCGGACACCTCAGCTGCCGTGAGTGTTTTTGGGAACGTGCTGCATGCCTGCAAGGTGGGAGCCGAACACGTGAAGAGAACAACGTAGCCAAAAAGTTTACTGTCTAGGGCTGCAGTCCTGCAGGGTGCTGTTGAGCATTCCCATTCTTCTTGCAGCCACAAGTGCTCAGCAACTTCTGCAGGCTCGAATGGATATTGCACAGAGGAAAGAAGAAACACAGGAAACCAAGTTTCAGAGGCTACCAAGTTTCAGAGGTCAGAAGGCCTGCCCTTGAAAGAGAACTGCTGGTCTTCCCACCGGACCAAGGTCTTCCTACCGGACCAGGGTCTTCCCACCAGACCAAGGTCTTCCCACCAGACCAAGATCTTCCCACCAGACCAAGATCTTCTTTCCTGAAAGCCCTAACCCACGCCAGGCTGCGGGTGGGAATGGTGAGGTGTGGTCCTCGATACACCAGCAGCTAGCTGCAGTGGCTCTGCGGTGCCGAGCCCTGATTCAGCTTTCCCACGTTGCTGCAGCATCTTTCCTTTCTCGTGTCTCTTGTTGTCCTAGAAACAGAGGAAGAAATTCTTCCAGACAAGCCCTTTTGTTGCACTCAAGGCGGCATTTTCTCTTTCTGCAAAACGTGGCGCGGTTGTGTAATAAAACTCTCGCCAGAAAAACAACAGTGGGTTCAAAACCTCCTGAAGAAACCTGGAAAAACTTCCCACCTTCCAAACTTTCCCACAAGTCCTAAGCATGCTGAAAGGGTCGACAGGCACTTCCCAACCCTGCTGCAAGTATACGCCGTGCAACAGGAGGCCTTGCTCATGTATATATACTATATATACACAGACATACATATATATATTTTAATCTGTATTGATATATTTGTAATTCTATATTATTTATATTTATTTATATATTTTTACACATAGAGAGAGAGAGGTTCTCACTTCTGGCTTTGAATTGTAGCTCTTGAGGTAGGAGGGGTCTGCTGGAAGAGAAAGTCAACATGACATATGGTACCAGACACTTTCCTCTCCCAGTGCCGGGGCTCCTCTGGAAATGCCAGGGTTTTGGAGGGCAGTTGTCTTTTTTTGAGAGGGAAGCTTGTCTTCTGGGGGAAAGGTGCCCTTCTGTGGGCTAAGCCAGGCAAGGGGTGCGCTGGGTAGTTTCTCTGTAGCACAGGCAATGTCAGAAAAGGATGGTGACACAAATTGCCCGAAGCTCAAGTGTCCAGAGACACATTCCCAAGGTCTCAAGGAGTCCACAGCAAGGGGAGAAGGAGAGAAAAGCACCATGGAAACCATGGAGGAAGAAGAGAGCAGCTCCTGCCTCCTGCAGTGCCTGGTAGGAGATGGTGAAATGACAGCTGACCTTCAGGCCAGGAAGAAGGTTTGATAGCCATGATGCTGACCGTAGCCAGCTTCTGTGGAGACCAGTGGAGGTGGGGCACCTCTGAAAGTCTCTTTCCTTTTGGAGATGGGCCTGAAAAAGAAACTTCCCTCTACTCTCCCTCCCAACAGCAGCTCAGAAGGTTTGGGCTTTCAAGTCCAACAGCTCTGCAGCCTCAAATACCTGTTGTCCCCTCATCCCTGCCGCTGGCCATGCAGTGCCACCTGGTAGCACAAGTGAACGCTGCTGTGCCTGAACTGGCTTGGGTGGCCCTCTCAGTGGAGATGTGCTCTGCGAAGGGAGGCAAGCAATGACCTGCTGCTAGCACACGGTCCTCACAAGGGTGGGGGTTCGTGCCAACATGTTCTGTATCTCAAGAAGCCTCAAACCACAGAGTCTTCTTGATGGACTCCGGAGCTCATCAAGAGAACAGCATCATCTTCTCTGGGGAAACTCATATAGGGCTTCTATCTCTTCTACAACAGGGAGGCTTCTGGAGAGACCAAAGAACCTGCTGGGTTATAATCCAGCTGCTCCAGATAGCTCTGCTCTCCTCCCAAAAGCAGCTTGGCTGCTCAACATGCAACAAGCACGTGACTTTGCACAACTTGAAGATGCACCTTTAGACAACACATCAAGGAACCAGCGAGCACAAACACAGAGATCAGCCAGAGTCACTATTCCTAGGTCAGTCCCTAAAGATGGCCTCAGTGCCACAGGAGCTTCCGAGCTTTGGGAGTAAATCTGGAGGTGTGCTGAGGCACTGCAAGGATATAAGGAGGTGGTCTTTGAGCTCACCAGTATGAAACTATCCCCTGGACACTTCCATCCACCTCCATTGGTGGACTGTCTGGAGAACATTCTGTAGGGTGGAAGATCAAGGGATCACGCAGCCATGTGGGTGCAGAGTTAGAAGTTTATTTATTTTTCTCAGCTTTACCCTTAAAAGTGAAAAGAGATTTCCAATCTTTTTTCAAGCTCCTAAAGATAGAAAGATGTAAAACTCAAACTCTTCTTATTGAAAGAAAGACAACCATCCTCACCAGTGGCAAACAAACTTCTGCTCAGTTCGTGTCCGATTAGGATCTCAGAGGAGCATCCAAGCTAATAAATAAGATACGTATCTCCTGAGAACAGCTTTTGTTGTTTTCTTCTACAGATCTTTGTTCTTCCTGTGCTGTAAAGTCTCCAGGGCATGGCCCGTGCTGCGGAACGCCAGATGTATTATCTGATTGTAGGAGTTCATAATTATGAGGAATATGTCAGAACAACAGAAAACTTCATTAAAATACCCAATTAAAGCTGCCGAATGACAGCTACATACTCGCATGTTGCATCACCTTCTAATCCCAGGAGCTCGGATGCGGAGAAGCAGGTAGTTAAGGATGTAGTAAACTGGATGAGGTCCACCAGAGATGGGGATTTTTCTGACTGTAAGTAAAAATGAATGCAGGTTTCGTGATGGAGCAGCAGCCCTGAGATCTGTTTTAGAGCAAGCAACTGGGGACCCGTGGTCTGATGGGTGGGTTATCCTTTCTCAGGAGCAGGAGGACATTTCTCAAGAACTTCCGGGAAAGGAAATATAAAGGTACCTGTGTGCCCAACAGTGTGGGAGATGCTCAGCACTGGGGTTGCACCAGTACAGGCATGGCTGGGGCATCCTCACAGCAAGACCACCAGGATGAGACACTGAGGTGATGCCACCACAGCCATCCTCGTTGCTTGGCAGGCTATGGAGGAAGGGCATTGGCAAGCAAGGTGGGGGAAGGTTTCAGGTGGGTTTTTGGGAGCTAGGCTGGGAAAAGCAGGCGGAGGGAGGAGGTGAGGAGTTTCCAAAGCCTCCGGCACGCAGCAGGCACCTGTTTCTTCCCAAACCAGCCAAACCTGTCTCCCGCCCGTCACCTCTCTGTGGTTTTAGGGCGTTCGAAGCCCCAGCCTGGGGGCGTGGGGGCTGCACCCACCTCCCCAGCCAGACCCAGCTCTTCCTTGACAAAAAGGGGTCGTGTCCTCCACCCCCCCCGGGAAGGTGGAGGTTGGGGCTCTACCTGTGGATGGGCATGGGCTTGGGGTCTGGCCAGGAACGAGCTGCCCACGTGGCCCTGCAGTGTGGGAGCTGCAGGTGGATAAGAACTGTGTGGGTTGGGATTGTTAAAGAAGCAGAATTTAAAACTTTTTAATTTTTTTAATTAAAAAAGATTATTTTAAAGCTGAATTTTAAATTAAAAAAGGAATCTAATGCTAAAACACTCTTAAGAGTGTTTGATGTAAAAGGAGAATTTAAGCTGCCTTTTAAAAAACATGTTTTAAAACATAATGATCTAAGGCTTTTTTTAACATAAGAGAATTTAATACTTTTTTTTTAAGAAAAGGAGAATTTAGGACCTTTTTACAAGAAAAAGAGAATTTTAGGCTTTTTTTTTTTTTTAGGATTTTTTTTCAAGAGTGCGATTTTTTTAAAGGAGAATTTAAGACTTTGGGGGAAAAAGGAAGAAGTTAAGGTTGGGTTTGTTTAAAAAAAAATAAATTACCAAACAGGAGAATTTAAGACCTTTCTTAAAGGAGAATTTTCAACTTCTTCTTTTAAAAGAGGAGAATTTAAGGCTCTTAAAAAAGAATTTAAGTTTAAAAAAAAATAATTTAAGACTTTATTGTGGGTTTTTATTTAAAAAAAGGAGTATTTGAGACTTTTCTCCCTACAAACCCAGGGAAATGGAGACTGGGGGGGGTGCCGGGCGGGGGGGGCGGGGCTGCGCTCACCTGGACGGGGGGCGTGGCCAGGAGGTGGGCGTGGTCACGCGGCAGGGGGCGTGGTCGGGGCGTGGCCGCAGGGCTCCGCGGCTCCGCGCTGCGGAGCGGAGCGGGCGGTGGAGCCGGAGCGGAGCGGCCGCTGCCGGGGAGAGGAGCCAGCGCTGGAGCCGGTAGCTGCGGTCGCGCCGCCGCGGCCGGGCCGGCGGCAGGTGAGTGCGCACCGATGAGGCGGGACCGGGCTGGGCCGGGCCTTCCGACGAGGGGCCGCCGCCTCCTCCTTTTGGCAGCGGGGCGCGGCGCGGCCCTGCCCGAGCTGGGCCGGCTTCCCCGGGAGCAGCCCCGCGGAGGGTGGCGGCGGCGGCTGCAGCGGAGCCCCTGGCCCCGGGTCCCCCCGGAGTGAACCGCCCCTGGGACAGCCGGCGCCGGGGGAGGTGGCCCTATTATTTTGTACCGGGAACGGCGAGGAGGCGACCTGGGGCCAGAGCAGGTCCCATAACGAGAGCCCAGGCTGGAGTGATCGGGAGCGGCTTTCGGCACTGGCAAGCCCCCCAGCCCCGCAGCCACCTGCCTGGTACTGCACTGGTCCTGTCCCAGTTGGTCGAGCACGGGGTGGCTTTGCCTCCCGCCTGCCCGGGGCACCGGGAGCTGCCAGCGGCAGCCCCAGCAGCTCCTGCCCCCGGCGTGGCCACCCCCCCCGAGCCCCGCTTTGCAGGAACGGCGTCGCCGTCCCACTTAGCACTGGAAACGCCATCCAGAGCCCACGGCAGAGGAGCGGCCGAGGTGACATTGGCGTGGGGGGGGTGGGCGCGTCCCGAGGTGGCCTTCTGGGGGGTCCTTGAGGTGTCATCGGGGGTTCTCGAGGTGGCGTCGGGGGTCTCGGCTGCCCAGGCCAGGAGCCTCCCTCCGCGGTCCGGATCCACGCGGCAAAGCCGGCTGCCTGTCCTCCCTCCCGAGACGTCTCCGTCTCCCCGAGGAGAGGGGTTAAATTCCTCGATAAGAGCCTGGCTCCTCGCTGCATACTTCTGATGCCTTCTGTGAACTCTGCCGGCAGGTTGTTTTGTAACTCCGCTCCTGGGAGAACGAACTCCTCGCTCTCCCTGCTTTTTCCCTGCCCCGCCACAGCGCCTGGGAATCGCTCGGTGAAAACCCGACTGCAGGTTCCGAACCCAGGGGTGGTTTCGAGCGAGGTGCTGCACGGGGGAAGGGGGCACGGCCACGCACGCACCTCTCGCTCGAACGGAGCGGCTGCCGCTGGCACAGCCCGCAGCACTCCCTTTGGGATGGCTGCCTCCAGGCAGAACGAGGCCGAGGAGGGGGGAGAAGGGTGAGAAACGATCCCAAGAGGCGAGGTGGGAGCTTCGTGGTCAGCCGGGGCCGGGCTCCCGGGGATGCCGGTGTTCGACGGGGCGTTCGCGGGCCCCGGCTCGCTGCTCTGCCGGGACTTGCCCCGGCAGGAACACCAGAGCTCGGCTGGCAAATGGCGGGCGCTGGATCCGTCCGGGATGGGGCAGGGATGTGACACGCACCCGGCCGCTCCCCTCCCGGTGGGGTCGCGTTCCCCGTGCAGCTGGAATCGCGGCCCTTCCTGGGGAAAAGGGGGCGAAAAGAGAAAATGCGTGTGCTGCATCCACGGTGGGTGCGAGCGGGAAGTGTATCCGAACGCCGCTTGCCTTCCTTGCCGGGCAGTGCCAGCAGTGTCTGGTCGGGAAGGGGGGATGCTCTCACTTGTACTGGTGCCGCTGGAATGCCAGGAATCCTCCCCCATCCCGGTTATCTGCTGGGAGAGCCTGAGCAGGGCTCTGCCTGGCCTCCTTCTCTGCATAGCTCTGCTGGCTTCCCCACACCCTCTTGAAAGGAGGACCCTGGAAATCAATAAGCTCCCCCAAGTGTGTACGTCTTCCTAAGGCCTTCCACCTTCTCATGGAAAGGTGTGAGGCTGGGGAGTGGGGCTTACGGCACCTGCAGGTGCCTGACACCCAAGTCCGGGTCTCCTGCGCTCTGGAATTTCCCAGCAAGGGGATGCTCTAAAAAAATAAAACGCTTTGCAAGCGAGCACAAGGGAGATGTGGGAGTTACCTCTCCCCAGGCTTGAAGGAGGACCTGAGCAACAGTCCAACCCTGAGATAGTAAAACAACTTGAAGAACTAAATCTGATTTATTTTAAATTCTCCCCCACGCCCCTTTAAAAAAAGCGAGTTACGCTCAGGCACTTGGTAGCTTTGGATACCCGCAGGCCCCAGCGGGCTTGCCGAGGAGCTTGCCAGGCTTGACCAAACCTTTTGGCAGCGGGAGGCAGCTGGCCGAAGTGGTGTGGCGACAGCCAGCCTGAATCATCCCAGGGTGCTCCTTACTCCGCTCTTTGGAATACGACTTGACCAAAAAAAAAAAAATGGGAGGATGGTGTAATTGCTGAAGATGTGGGGATTTTCTGCCCCTGGGCAAATAGAGTGCCCGTGCCCAGGTGTTTTGGAGACTGGAGGTAGAATGGGGTTTTGTGGGAGCTGGTGTGCTCCAGCAACATGCGTGTTGTCCACCTCCATACTGGAGACGTGTCGTGGTTGTCTTCACTATTGTCATGTGTTTCAGAGCAATATTGCTGAGGTCCCCCCTGCTTCATCTCGTCCGTGGTTCTCAACCTTTCCCTGCCTTGTCCCATCCGTGTCGTCTGCTATCGGAAAAGCCTTTAGCTTGAAAGTGACCCAAGCCCACGTTCTGCTGTCCCTTCATGTGCCAGGGGGTCAGTGCTTTGGGACCAAATCAGAAGTTGATCCTGTCTGGGAGGCCACGATATGTGTGCCAAGGCTTCAAAGCACAGTGTTTCCTTGAGCTGGGTAACGTTGGTGAGCTAGGAAGAAGTCCAGGTGCTGCTGGATGATGGGTTGCTCTGTGCCCGAGATTAAATAAAGGCGTGAGGGACACTTGAAGCCTTAGCTCTGTGCGTGTGCGTTGCTTTTAAGAGCATCTTTTTAAGGGATGTTCCTCAATCTGCCCCAACTTGCCTGTGCCCTTGTAAACCTGCGTAGTCCAACGAAGGCGTAAGCGTGTCTCCAGTCTCCACAGAAGGATTTTAACAAAATCCTAGGATTGCAAATGATTGCTAATGAGTTTATGGCCTTCCATTTTTCAGATGCCAAGTTCACGAGCTTCTAAAAGCAGCTGATTGTCTGTTTTTTGTGGACTGGAGTCAGCACTTTCTTGAGGGCTGGGGTGCTTCCAGCTGCCCCAGGCTAGTCATCTAGAATAACTCGTTGCTTTAAAAAAAAACCAAAAAAGGGGGGGAGAAGAACCAACCAAACCCATAACACTTTTACTTGAAGACATGGGTGGATGAGCCCTGAACTGTTGAGCACTGCCTGCAGTCAGAAAGGCTTCCTCTGCTGCAGGACCTGCTGGTGCTCTTGGTCTGAGGAGCCACCTGCTCAAACCTTCATGTTTGTGTCCCCCGAGTGCCTCCTGCGTAACTGGGAGGACTGGTGATGGGATGCTGCAGCACTCTCAACAGTGTACTGGAGTCCAGTGTTCCTGTGGAGGTCCCCCCATGATGTTAGACCTAGCATAGTGGCTTTGGGGGCACCTCTAGCACCCTGTAGGAGAGTAGCTGGGTCAGTGGAGAAGCCTGGTGAGCAGCAGCCTCCCCTTGGCTCCCTGCTTTTCCTGCCAGCCTGGGGAAGCCATTGCAAGGGGTGTGAGCACCCGGCTGGTGCTGGGAAGCTGCCTGGCTGAGGGATCACGTGGAGAGAGCATTTTTTTAGGGTTCTTGATGGTTTAATGATTCCTGTTGGGAATATTGCTTTCCCTGGGAGTCAGGAGTGTGTGGCAGGAAGCTGGTCTCTGCCTCTGGATGCCTGCCCGAGACAGTTGGTGGTGCAGAGGGGCTTGGACATTCACTTCAGACATCTCCAGATAGGGAAAAAAGTGGGCTGAGTTGGGCTTTTTTGGAGGCTTTGTGGTTGCTGTTTTCACTTGCTGAATTTTACTTCTTTTCCAAGTTCTGGCAGTGTTTGTAGGTGGCCACTCTCCTTTCTGCAAAGAGCCAAACATATTCAGGGTGGGAAGGCTGGGGGGGGCCAGGCAAGAGGCTTTTACCTCTTTGCATGTCAAGATCAGTGCTGGCTGGTTCCTGCGACATGATTTCCCCCCCTGCTTCTCTGGGGGATAACTTGAGCTTAATCACCTGTCAGAGAGTAGCTCGTGGTCTCTTGACCAGGATGCCCGGGTCTTTTCTTTGTGCCTGTAGAAAGTCAGGTGTTTCCCAGGCTTGCTCTGAGGGTGTCTCTCCTTCCTCTCTTCCCTGCCCTGGTTTCTCTGGGATGGGGCTTTCTCAGGGTAGCTTGTTGAGTCCTTGGGGTCCCATCCCAAAGGGGTGGCTCTTTCCAGGACTAACCTTGTCCGAGCACCAGGTTGTACCTGACCCAAGGTATTCCCACCTGCCCTGCTATCAGTGGGGAAAAAGCTTCATCTGTGCAGGGATTTGTACCATGGAAAGGATTCCTGTAGGTTTGGAGGGGTTGTTTGTTGTTTTTTGTTTCTGTAAAAGACCTTTTCTCTTGCTCCTTCTAGTCTTTAAAAATCTTACAAACTCAGCATCTTATGTTGTGAAAGGCCATTTGCTCTCCCATTCCAGCAGGGAAATATCCCTGGGACCCAGGACTGGATGCTCTAGGAAACAGCATCATGTCTTCGATATGCTGCAACATGAAGGACTTGTTGTCCCTCAAATCTGCTTTGCCTTCAAGTCATTTTTTTTGAGTGTTTTAACACAGTTTGAGGATTGTGTTGTTGGACTTGGTGTTGCCCTCTTCAAATTCGTTTGGCTTTTTAATGACTTGCTGGCAGTAAAAAGTTGGGGTAGAAGGTTCAAAAGGCTGAGTTTCCCCCAAGTGGCCTCGGGTGAGTGTGAGGTGCACGAGGATTAAAATCCTAAATACTCCTTCAAAACCAAGATGTTTTTATTGCAAGTCCCTCTCAGCACAGGTGGGACAGTCAGCATGGTCCCCAGCACTGGTTCTCATCCCATCCTTGATCTTCAGGCATCACCGAGCACTGGAAGAGCCCTTGACACCAGGGTTTAGAAGGAGGACAAGGACGTTTGGAATGGGAGATGGAGCCCTTTGCTGGAGTTGAAACCCCTTCAGCTAGAGGTTCACTGCCTCTGACAAAGTGGTTTTGGGGATTAAAGTCGGTCCCACGGCCACAGTCTCTATCGCTTGTTGAAGGACAGTGACTTGTCCCACCCTCGGAGGGATGGCCTCTTGTGTTGTAGTGCTGGACAGGGGATCGAGTTGCCTCTCCAGAGATGTGGCTCCATTTTAGTGCTTTAAAGAGCTTATTATGTCTGGATGGGTTCAGGTGGGAATGGATATGATAGCACCTCTGCCTAATTAATCACGTGCCAGGTAGCGTGAAAGCAGAGACGTCTAAAATACCCAAGTGTCTTATCAAAGGTTTCAGCCTGAATTCATCCTGGGTCTCTTGTTTATTTGCCTCTGCGCCCGTACGTGTGCGAGAGAAGGAAAGGAGCGATTTCAGCTCTCGGCAAATGGTCATTAAAGGCCTTTTGAATCCTCTGAAGTTATAAATAAACACCCGTGGCAGCGTCGTGCACCTGCATATTCATCAGCGCATCCTCTCCTCCGGAGAGCCAGCGGCGTGTCCTTGGCGTGTGGCCGCCTTCCGAAGCAGGGTAGGAAACCGCGGGTTAATCTGGAAATGGAAACTAAAATCTGGAAGGTTTATCCCTGGTTTTGCATTTGCTAATTTGCTAATTACCCTCTCCCCTAGGATGAGAATTGGAGTGGAAAGAGGATTGCTGGTGGCTGACGCCAGCTCTTCTGAAGGAGGCTGGAAGGCAGGGTGGTGGGAGAGTATTTGTAGGTCATTTGGCTTTTTCCTGTCCCTGGTCTTACTCAGGAGGTGAAGAGCCTGAATTTTCCTGTGATTCTGTGGAAATTGGTTCCTTGATTGCTTGGAGATGAGACAGGAAGAGTGGCAGATCAGTGCCTGTGTCTGCTTGCCTTGTAGGTGGTCAAAGGTGCATCTTGTCCGCTGGGCTGGGCGAGCATCACAAGGAAGCTGCATTTTGAGGGTCATTTCTCGCTCTTCTGGAGGCATTGGGAGAAATAGCTCATTTGTTGGGTTTTCCCCATTTTGGTCTTGCCCTTAGCAGGGGGGGAAATAGAAATTTGGAGGACACTGAAATCCTTCTCCTCCTCTTTGGCCAGGGAGGAAAAAGCAAAGTTCCAGGGAGGATCTTTGGGTACTTCAGAGTATTTCCAAGGCTCGAACTGGCTCTTGCATCTCCGGATTTGTGGCATTCCTCCTGCGTCCCATGTGACAAGAAATGGAAGCTATTTTCCAACCTGGGGAATGGGCCGTGAGTAATAACCAGGGAAACATTCACAGGTTGCATCCTGCTTTCACTGAGAACTGCTGCGGAAGCCGAGCACAGTGGAGGTGCTGGACCTGCTGGCGGATGCGTGCCAGGGTTGTGTCTGCGTGCAGATGGTTTGGCAAATATCCTTCAGAGCTTGGCTTTTACGAGCTGCTGTGCGAGTCATCATGCCCTGAAGATGATGGGCATTTGGGCACCTCAGAGCTGCTGGGCAGTGACCATGGGTACAGTGGTGCCTTGGCAGCGGGAGAGCAAGCACCAAATTTTTTTGGTATAAAAAATAAAGGCAGTAGTTCTGGGGAAAAATTGGAGGTTGGACTCAACCCTGAAAGGTTTTCAAGTCCAGCCCCTAATCCCGAATCCCAGAATCCCAGCATGGTGAGGGTTGGAAGGGACCTCTGGAGATCCCTTCTCATCCCACCCCCTTGTTTCAGCAGGGTCACCCATAGCAGGGGGCCCAGCATCCCAGTGTCCAGGCGGGTTTGGAATCTCTCCAGAGAAGGAGACTCCACAACCTCTCTGAGCAGCCTGGGATGGTCACTGCCACCCTCCTGCTCCGATGGAGCCTCCTGGATTCCAGTTTGAATGCTGATCTAGGTCAGCCTAGAGCCCATAGGTACCTCAACCCAGCCTCACCCCTATGCTGGGAGCTGGACACCTAAAGGCTTCCCCAGCCCCCACCGAGCTCGGCGTGCGGGCGGCTTCGATTGCACAATGGAACAGGAGCTTGGTGGAGCGAGAGCCTTTCCTCTTTCCCCTCTAATCTACATGGTGTTGCTAATTTTGCTTCGCCCACTCGAGAAGCAGCGATGAGTTTACTCTCAGCCGCTTTTCGCTCGCGTGCCTGGGGTGGGTGGTCCCAGCAGGAGAAGGTGCTGCTGTTTCCCTTGCAAACCTTCATCTTTACCAGCCAGGCTTGTCCGCTCTTCTGCCCCCGTGGACCGTAACCATTAGTGCTGTGAGGGAGAAATTCGATGCATCAAGGTGAGGAAGATGATCCTTCCCCTTCCAGGCTGAAACGCTGTAATGTGAGTGTGTGCAGTAAGTAGAGGGGTTTGGGTTTTTTTTTTTTTCCTGCTTTTAATTTATAATGAGCTTTCAGTTGGTTGCTCATCTGTGGGGTGGACTGGCTGGAAACAGCCCTGCAGTGTCAGCCTTGCCCATGGCCCTTGATGTTTCAATGCTGCTCTTGGCACTGGCTGATTGTGGCCACAGATCTTGGCTTGTTTAGAGAGAGATAAAAGTTCCACAGCTTCTTCCCGGTGCTGTTTCTGAAGGCTTTGTGTGGTCCAGTGTTGTAGAAGACCCAGAAGCTTGGGTGAAAGAAGCAGTGAGAGAAATCCCCATGGGTAGAGCTGGGGTGGGGTGAGCTGCTTCTGCATCAGCCAGGGCGTAAGCTGCCCTCTCCTAAGTACTTGCAGGAGGCTATTACCCCAAGGCCCATCCCCTCTCACAGCCCTGGGGAGGGTTTGTACCCAGCTCTTCCCACCCTGCTCAGCATCAGCCAGCCTCGCCGGTATACCCTGGGTCTGTAATTCTGGGGAGGGAGTGGAGCAGAAAATCCCCAAGCCTCTGTTTCGCTTTTAATGAGAGGTCGCTGGCGTGGTGCTCATGGGTCTCCAGAAATCATTCTCTTTGGGCAGTTCCTGCAAGATCCTAGCATGGGACGTGTCTCCTTTGGCATGCCAGAGGATTTTGGCAGCAGTCTGTGGCTTCAGACTCAAGTGACGCTTCAACTCGTGAGCGGTGCAAGTGCCACAGGACTTTGTTTTCCCAGCCTTGGCCCTTCAATCTCCTTTGGGTGCAAAAAGACCTTGAAACGTAGATGCAACTTCTGCAAACACCGAGCGTGCAGATGCATCACAAGGTGGCCCCAGCAGAAGCTGCTTGCTCTTGAAACGTGACAGAGCCCTGGGGTGCAGTGGGCTGGGATCCATCTGCACATCTCCAGTAAAGCTGCTTCTTCAGGGTACGTTTCCAGTGGCTGTCCCAGTCCCCAACTGGGCTTTCCTCAGCTGAAGGAGGAGAGAAGAGTGGAGTCTGCACAGCCCCCGTGTGGTTTCTAAATTGCTGATTTCAGTAATTTGCTGCTTTTTAGGGCTTGCTGTCAGGCATACCACAGCAGAGCAGGGAACTGGATGAGGCATGATAGGTGGATCAAGGATGCGGGGACTATTTTGGCCACCCTTCAATAAGCCACTTTGGTGTGAATTAGAGCCCTGTGCCTGCTGCTTCCTTGCTTCTGGGTGTTTGTGGCCACGTTGTGTAATAATTGGTGGCTTTGATAGGCCTGGGGCACCTTGCACACCCTCCCTGTGACGGCGGAAGGATGAAGAGCTGCCTCTCTGGGCTGTGACTGTCTGGTAGGACTCGTTTGTCACCTCTTGAGCTTGTTTAACCTCTATCAGCTCTTTGTGGCAGGGTGAAGTAACTCATTTGCTGCCCCAAGCCGGAGCCCTGTGCCTGTGTCCTGCCCCTATGCTGCAGGAGGGGATGATGACCACTTTGGTAGGTGGCCCTCTTGTCTGCTTCGTACCAGGACAGGAGATGGTGTCCCTTCAGGATCCCAGGGCCAGCATCCTCAGGATGGCCGTGGTGCCATGGAAAGGTGCTGCACCATGTGGCTGCGTGCAGGGCTTTGCCTGGTGCTCACTGCTGCAGTGGCATTGTCGGTGGTTGCTAGAGTCTGCTGCACAGACAGCTCCTTCAGAGCTGGGGATGATCACCTCCACCCAGTGTGGGATCTGCCAAATGAGGAAGAGCCACAGTGACAAGCCTTGCCATGACTGATCACCTCCACACAGTATGGGACCTGCCAGCCTGGCAAGTGCCACGGCATCAACCCTTGCCATGGCTGATCTCCACCCAGCTCTGGACGGGCTAACGGTGTCAACCCTTGGGCCCAGCCTCAACCTTTGACATCACCTTCTGGCCTGGGATGGACATGATGTGGAAAGCCCATCAGAGCTGCTCTGTCCCTGCAACATCCCAGCCAAGGACAGGTGATGCCACTTCAAAAGAGGGACCCGAGGCAGCAAGACACTGTCAATGGGCTGGAGGGGAGCCTGGACCACATCTCATCCCCTCAGACCTGCTGCAGTTCCCCGTGGATCTTCTCCATGTTGGCTCAGCTCTCCACACCTGAATAACAGGGAGGTTTCTGTCCCACCAGAGGGTTTCATCATGTGGGCAAGTACCACCTCTTCCCTTTGGTGTCCAGGAGCTGGGCCCCGTGCTGCAGGCAGGGAGGGATCTCAGGAAGCGTTACATAGCTGCGGGATGTGTCACCACGGCAGCTGATCCGGGCTGGTGAGTCAGGGCCAGCGTGCAGGATGGTGC
>JANVCC010000046.1:13159953-13176424 GCA_025345505.1 Todiramphus chloris collaris
TCTTCTTCCCTGTGTGTGGCAAAATGTGGGAGAAAGGCACTTGCAAAGTTTCCTCAATGTCTGGAAGATGCTGTCTCGGCTTTTGAGGGTCCCTGTGGGGGACATGGAGGGGATGCCCCTGCAGATCAGCTCTATAAGGAGGGTGACCACCCAGTTTCTGTGGCTGGCTGTGTATTATTTCAGGTCCGGGGAGATCCCTGAACCTTTGCAAGTCCCAGCTGCGTGGGGAGGGTGGCTTGGAGGAGCTGCACGCAGTGTGCATCTCCTGCATGCGCCGAGATGCTTCTTCATCTCCTCTGCCTTCATCCCGACAGCTTCGGGGACACTGGGAGATGGCAGCACTGGCTGCAAGTTCTGAGATTGGTAATTATTAAAAAATATATATATATATGTAAAATTTTTATTTTTTTTAAGTGTCAGCATTTGAAATTCCAAATCCCAGTTAGGAAATTTGTTGAAGTCATGGTATGAATCATCCCTACCCTCAATTTTAGGACCCATCGCATGGGGAAGAGAGCAGAAAATTACTCACGTTGTTAATCTGCTTACAATAAAAATGATTTAGAAATCCATAGTGGGGTTGGGGGGGATATAAGTATAAACTGAGAGTGGCTTTTGGGAGCAGGTGTCACACGTCCCAGTGGCCACAGCCACCTGCTCGCCTCCCTGGGCTGCTTTTGGGGCGGGGGGGTACAGGGGAGGTGATGGGGGTGAAGTCAGGGTTTGGGGGTTGGTTTATTGGTGTCTTTTAGGGTGTTGGGTTTTGAATGATGGTGACGATGCGGTGGGATATTGGGGATGAGATGCTGCATGTGGGTTGTGATGTTCCCATCATTCCCACCACTACCAAGCATAGACTGCAGGGGTGCAAGGAACATCACTGGTCCCCCCAAGATGAGGATGAGCTGCCTTCATCCCATCAGCTCTTCCGTCAGCCTGGGGCTTTGGGGGGAAGAGGGGCAGTCAGACTGGTTTTGGGTGGGCTGGGGGAGCTGAGCCTGCCCTGGGAAGGGGTGAGGAAGGCAAGCAGAGGAGGGAGCAGCCTCCAGCCTCTTTACCGCCCCCTTGCAAGGGTGCAGATAGTGTCCTGCATCTGGCAGTGAGCTGGGGACAGCAACCCCCCAAAACCCCAGGGCTTCCAGAGGGTGAGCCATTAACAGGGACCCTCTACGTTTGCAAGGATTTAAGAAAATAATAGTAAAACACTGAGTTTTGGGGTGCTGGGGGATGCACGGGGTGGGTGCGGGAGGGTAGGTGCTGGTTGCTTTTTGGGGAGATTTCCCCAGCATCCGGAGCAAATCTGTCCACGGCCACTCCCAGCTTTTTGGCACGGCGTGCGGCACACGGGCTGCTGGTCAATGATTGCCAAGGCGGGGCCGGGCTTGGTGCTGGGTTTGAACCCAAACAGGTGCCTGGGACTGGTGGCCGGTGGCCGTCCCGCTCCCGCACCCCACAGCATTTGGCCACCGCTGGACTTCTGGGGTGAGGTGAGGCTCTGCGACGCGACTCCACCGACTGCCTTCGTGTTTTCTTCTTTATATTCGAGCTCGTGCCCTCCCCCACTGGGGCAGGGGTCACTGGGTTTGGTGCTGGCTGGGTCCCTTGGCTGGGGTGGGGGGCCGTGTTCCCTGGGATGTGTTGCCACCCCACATTTGGCAGTTGGGGTCCTGCAGCAGAGGGGGGACACGGGGCACGGTGGTTTCGGGGTGAGCTGGGTGGTGCCACGGCAGCACCTGGACTTTGCTCTGTGCTGGGGGCCGGTTGCAGCCTTGAATGCACAGGGTACAGGGAGGGGAGAGCGGTGCCAAAACCCAGTTTTGAAATTAAATCGGGCTAAACTTTGCAAAGTTTAGTGGGTTTGGGCTCACGGGGAGGTTGGCCGAGCCCAAGGTGTCCTTCACCACCACCAGTTTTCCCCAGCCAAGGCAAACATGAGCTCAGCACGGAGGTATTTGCGGCAGCCGCTCCGTGCCCACGTTTCGGAGGTGGGCAGGGGGGTGGCACTGACAGGACCCGGCTCCCCCAGAGGGAACAGCCTCGCCAAGCCGTATCTTCCCTGGTTTCACCTTCCCTGGTTTCACCTCCCCTTTCTCTCACTGTGGCTAAAATCCCTCGTCGCTGGAGTCGGGACCCTTCGAGCCCTTTTTTTGATTACTCAAATGGGCAACAAAAAATAAGCCAGAAATGGCGTTTAGCCCGAGATCACAATTTCTGCAAACCTGGGAGAGCTGCAGCTGAGGGATGGAGAGACTGCAAGCAGCCGGGTTAGGCTGGAAAAGCAGCATAGGACCCTCTGGATGGAGGACCCTCTGAAAATGTCCTATATATGTTCCTCTCCCCGGAGATTTCAGACTAGTCTGCTGTGAGAAAGCACAGTGTAATGTGGGGGCAAGATGCATCTTTGTTTGCACAGTGCTTGAAAACACCGTAAGCTCAAATATTTGAGTTCATTACAGCTTGTGCTTTTTTTTAAAATTATTATTATTATCTTAATTGTTGCAGATGTTGAACTGCTGGGAGAGGCAGGAGTTGGGTGCGCCTGGGCTAACGGGTGTTATTTTAGTGCAGGAGAAGTAACCATGGGTGGGAATCGGGCTGGGCAGAGCATCACTGCAGGCATTTGTGCCTGGCTCCCCCTCCCAAACCCCACCTTTGGTCACATTTTTGTGCTGAAACAGGCTTTATTTGAATTTCTTAATCCTTCTCTGATAAACTGAGGTGGAGGTAGGTAGATGAAAATGTGCGTTACCTGCGCCTGCTCTCAGTATCCCGTTGAGAGGGTGGGGAGCTGCTGGGCTCTCCAACTTTTCCGGTAGTGTTTGGAAAATCCCCCAGTGCCGCGCTGCTGAATTGTCAGAGAAATCACGGTCAAAGTCCAGCAAACCCATTACAAGTCTGTGTTTGCAGCAGAAATAACCTCGGCATCTTCTCCTGTAGTCCTGAGGAGAAAGATTTGTGGGTGCTGGGGGGGAGAAGCTGGAGCTGAGCCGGCCCCGTGCGCTGGCACCCAGCACCCACTGGCACCCTGGGCTGCACCCCAGCAGCGTGGGCAGCAGGGGAGGGGGGGATCCTGCCCCTCTGCTCCCAGGGCTCTGGGCAGAGAGAGAGAGAGACCCCCCTGCAGTGCTGGGGCCAGCTCAGGAGTGCTCAGCACAGCAGAGACAGGGACCTGGTGGAGCGGGGCCAGAGGAGCCCCAGCGATGCTGGGAGGGCTGGAACCCCTCTGCTGGGAGCCAGGCTGGCAGAGCTGGGGGGGTTCAGCCTGGAGAAGAGAAGGCTCTGGGGAGACCTTCTTGTGGCCTTCCAGTATTTGAAGGGGGCCTGCAAGAAAGCTGGGGAGGGTCTTTTTACAAGGGCTTGCACTGACAGAACAAGGGGTGATGGCTTCAGACTGGGAGAGGGGAGATCTAGATTAGAAATGAGGAAGAAGTTCTTCACTCTGAGGGTGGTGAGACCCTGGCACAGGTTGCCCAGGGAAGCTGTGGATGCTCCAGCACTGGATGTGTTCAAGCCCAGGTGGGATGGGGCTTTGAGCAGCCTGGTCTGGTGGGAGGTGTTCCTGCCCAGGGCGGGGGTGTTGGAACTAGATGACCTTTAAGGTCTCCTCCAACCCAAACCACTCTGATTCTGGGCACTGTGCAGGGACATAAACCCCATCATTTCCCCCAGACATGGGGTGGAAAGGAAGTTTTAATTATTTTTTTGCACGCGAATGTCAGTATTTTAATAATATCAACTGAAACGCAATCTGTGTGCATGGAGAGCAGCAGGGAGGGAGGGAGGGATGGATGGCAGCAGTGAGCAAATGCTTGGTCTAGGATGCACCTGACAGGACGCTGGTGTTAAAGATTATTTAATGGTGCTTGGGATGGAAACATGGGTTCTCCTCTCCCTGCAGGCAGCCTGTCCTGCGATGAGCCAGCACACCTGAGGCCCGGCAGACACGGGGATGGAGCTGAAGGTCTGGGTGGACGGGATCCAGAGGGTCGTCTGCGGTGTCTCGGAGCAAACCACCTGCCAAGAAGTGGTCATCGCCTTGGCGCGGGCCATTGGTAAGCCAGCCCCATCTGCTGGGGGGGATGGCCCTTTGCGGGTGGAGGCATCTGCCAAAGGGGATTCCCTGTCTGCAGAGGCTTCCTGGGAAGTGGAGACCTTGGGTGGAGGGGGTGGTGTGGGGATGTCACCAGCCACTGCCTGCGGGGCAGCAGCCTCTCGGCACATGGCTGCTGGCCGCATCTCTCTGCGACTGACACGCTCGCCTCATCCCGGCAGGTCAGACGGGCCGTTACGTGCTGGTGCAGAAGCTGCGGGAGAAGGAGCGGCAGCTGCTGCCGCTGGAATGCCCCTTGGAGTCGCTGGCCAAGTGCGGGCAGTATGCCAACGACGTGCAGTTCGTCCTGCGGCGGACCGGCCCCAGCGTGGCGGAGCGACCCGCCTCCGAGGGTGCTCCCCAAGCCCCCGAGAGGACGTTCATCCGGGCCAGCTTGCCCATCAAGCCCAGGCCCGCCGGCGTGGACGCACCTCGTTCCCGGGAGCCAAAGAAATCCATGACTTTCAACTTGGGTCCTATAGGCGACCCCTTTGCCATGAGCCGCTGGAGGCACCAAGTGCGGGAAGGGATGGACTTGGAGGGCGGTGGGGTTGTCCAGCCTTCCAAGGAGGAGCTTTTTAGGAGGGTGCTGCGACAGCAGGAGCAGCTGCATTCTTTGGAGGCCCATGGGGACACCCTGGAGACGGACCTACGGCTCTGGGAGCGCGGCCGGCTTGCCGGACAGGAGGATGAGATCCTCTACCTGGAGCACCTGGTGCGGAGAAACGAGACGGAGCTGGGCGAGGAGGAGTTTTGGCAGAGCGAGCTCCGGCTGGAGAAGGAGTGCGAGCGGGAGCGGCAGGAGCGGGTTAGGAGCCTGCGGGCCAGCCTGGAGGAGTACACCCAGAGGATCTACGAGCTGAGCGCCCGGACCGAAGCCCTGCAGGAGGAGATCCAGTGGGAGATGGCTGAGAGGGCCAAGAGGGGGAAGGAGACCCCCATACCCAGCCCCATAGAGCTGGAGGACATGGCTGCCAAGATGAAAAGGGACCTGGAAGCCAAGGTCAAGCAAGGCACCCAGCTGGAGAGCAACCTGGCCAGTGTGGAGAAGGCCCTGGAGGAAGCTGAAAGGAACCTGCAGGTAGATAGGACCATGTTGAGTAGCCCCATGGGGTGGTGGGACCTTTGGGGGGCAATGGGACCAGCTTTCCAGTGGCATGGAGCTGATAGGTTGAGTGGGGTTGGTCCTGCCCCGCCTGGCTGGTGATCGTGGGGCTGGATGTGTGGAGGTGGCTCAGAGGCAGTGACCACTCTCGGGGACACACCACCGCTCTTACCCATCCAGCACAGGGTCCCATGCCCATCACTCTTGTGCAAGCCAGGACTGGACTGGGGCTCCTGCTGCCTGGTGGATGGGGAGCATGGCATCACCCTGCTCTGGCACAAATGATAGCGCTGGAGCAAACGGTCCGTGCGTGGGGTTGGTGGCATTGGCACAAAGGTTTGGTGTCATCTTAGAGATAGGAGCCATGGAGGGGGGTAGCACAGGTCCCCATGGTGCCCATGTGCTTGTGAGTGCACAAGCCGTGCTGGGGCTGCCATGGTGGGGCCCTGTGTGATGTGAGGGTCTCAGCTGCAGGGCCAAACTGCGATGCCTTCTGGGTGGCCTGTCCTGGCACCTTCACCATCAGGGGCCCAGGTGCCGTGTGAGACCCACCCTCTGCCCACCGGCTCCACTGTGGAGGAGCCAAAGGGAGAAGCTTTTGCCCAGGCGGGTGGTGGTAGCCATCCTTCGCCAGGGTGGCCACGCTCCCAGCATCTCCTCGCGAGCATCTCCTCGGCGTCGGGCGTCTGGGTGCCGCCGTTTGCCGGCTGCTCACCCCCTCTTGTGGAGACGCAGCAAAGCAGGGCTGGCCCCGAAACAAGGCCTTTCCTCCAAGGTCCCCCACTGCCTGGGGACCCCCTTCCTGCAGGCCCTCGGAGAGGGGCGGCCGAGCCGCGGTACCCCTGAGTTGCCCCCCCCGGCGGGGTCAGCAGCCCCAGGGTGGCGGGGGGATGCCGGCTGTTTCGGGGGGGAAACGCGTGAGGCTCACCCTGTCCCCTCCCTCCCCGGTGTGTGTTTTGCAGGCCCAGACCCAAGAGCTGGAGGAGTTAAATAAGGAGCTGAGGCAGTGTAATTTGCAGCAGTTTATTCAGCAGACAGGGGCCACGGTGACCGTCCTGCAGGCCAGGTCCGAGGAGGATGCCCAGCCGGAGCCGAGCCCGCGCGAGCTGCCAGCCTGCCGGAGAAACGGAGGTCAGCACGCTGCCGCCGGCTCGGCCGCGGGGGCTGCTCCGCGGGACCCCCACCCGCTCCCTGCCTCCCCCTCCCAGGGGCTCAGCACCCATTCCCAGGGTCAGCCCCTCAGCTGGCCCCTTCTGCCCTGGGCGCTGAGGTCAGGCAGCGGGGACGGGGTTTCGGTGCTGGCAGCGGGGTCGCTCACCGCCCCACGGCGGGGTTCTGGGGTTCGCCAGCCCCAGGGCTCCTTCCTCCTCCTCCTCCTCCTCCTCCCTGGGGGGGCTGCTCTTAGCCGTGCTCAGGGGTCGGATCCTGCATTGCTGCTTTTGGGGCTGGGGAGGCTGCTGGGAGCATTCCCTCGTGGCGTGGCTCGGGTGTCCGAGGGCCAGCGTGAGCCCCTGGGGGCTGCAGGCTGGTGGGGACGGGCTCCGGCAGCCCATGACCTCTGGTGCTTTTGGCAAGGGAAGGGCAAGCGTGGTGCCCAGGGCCACAGCCGCATCCTCACAGGTTTTTGGGGGCTGTTGACAGGGACAAGGGGGCTGTTGCTGTTGTTGAAGTGGATGTGGGGAAAACACGGACCTGGTTGTTTCCCCTCTGGAGCACTGGGAGCGGGTGCCGTGGCTGCCCCGTGGCACGGCCACAGCCGTGCCCGGCGAGCGCTGCCTGAGCCGGGCATTTTTCCCATCCCGTAGGCTTTCCTCCCGCCGCCGGCACTGACTCGCCTCCCCAGGCCAGCACCAAGCAGCTCCTCAGCCATCCCAGGACCCTGCAGGAGCCCCTGGTGTCCAGCTTGAGCCCCGAGGGTGCGTACGGCGGGGGGGTCCTGGGGGTGTGAGCTGCTCTGGGGAGGGTGTGCGGGAAGCGGTTTCTGCTGCCCAAAACAGGCTGCAGAGAGCGAGCGTGCGCTGGGAGCAGGAGGCCGGAGCTATTTATAGATGCCATTAGGGAAGAGCAAAGCTGACACCCTGGCAGCCTCCGCTCCACTGCCAGGGGCTCACGTACTGGTGGCACAACTCTACCCTGCTGGGAGCAGCCAAGGATGCTCCTCATCCCCTCTCCTGCTGCCCTGCACCCCAGGGGGCTAAGACCTTGCTGTTTCACAGAACCATAGAATGGTTCAGGTTGGAAGGGACATTAAAGATCATCTGGTTCCAACCCCCCTGCCATGGGCAGGGACACCTCCCACTAGACCAGGTTGCTCAAAGCCCCATCCAGCCTGGCTTTGAACATTTCCAGAGATGGGGCACTTCCCTGGGCAACGTGTTCCAGAGTCTCACCACCCTCAGAGTGAAGAACTTCTTCCTAGTATCTAATCTAAATCTCCCCTCTTTCAGTTTGAAGCCATTACTGCTCATCCTGTCACTGAGTCCTTCTAAGAAGCTCCCCAGCTTTCTTACAGGCCCCCTTCAGATACTGGAAGGCCACAAGAAAGTCTCTGCAGAGCCGCCTTTTCTCCAGGCTGAACAAGCCCAACTCTCTCACCTTGGCCTCCCAGCAGAGGGGTTCCAGCCCTCCCAGCATTGCTGGGGTTCCTCTGGCCCCACTCCAATATGTCCATGTTTTTCTTATGCTGTGGGCCCCATTTGGCTCCCATCTTTTACAGGAGTCACTTTTGCTCCATCTTGGGGACTAGTTCAGCCCAAACTGCTTTCCACATCTCGTGACCCCTTTTTCCACCTTGCACCCCATTTTCAGGTGCAGCAAAAGCAAGCCATGGTGTCCCTGCCTGCCGTGGCAATGCTGCTTGCATCCTGACATCCTGTTCCCATCCGTGCCACCAGAGCCCTGCTGCCATCCTCGTCCCCATGGCCCCACAACGTCCGGATGCTGCAGCCTCAGCCTGACCCACCTCCCAGCCCAGACTCTGTGCTCACGCACATCCCTTTTTCTGTTCTCCTTTTCCACCTCGATGGGGTCACTCAGGTTGGTTTTGTTTTGTCTTGCAGTTGTATCAACCAGGCAAAGCATTTGGAGGTAGAAGAGCCCAGATGGCGGAGGATCGATTGCCTTGCAAGTGTAACTGTATAAATAAACCATATTATATATATATATATGTTATTTTTTACTGGTTTATATTGTGAATGGATGTGGACAGACAGAGTATTTTTACAGACTGTAAAATCAAACCAGCAACCGACGACACCGAGCAACCCTCGTCCCCTGCGGATGGACATCACCCCTTCCTATTTTGCTTCAAAGTGCTTTCTAGATCCAGCAGAGACCAGCAGTGCTCCCGCTCCACACAGCCCCATCAGCACGCCTGTTGTGCTCTCGGATAAGTTCTTGCTCCTTGGACAAGGAGAGCGGAGCTACGGGGGCAACTCGCCGGGACGGAACGAGTTAAGGGGTTTCACAGCATCCTGCTGCAGCTCGTGGGGCCGCTACAAACCACCTGGGCCCTGGCTGCGGGGGAGGAACAACAGCAGCTTTAAGTTTCTGCCTCCCCTATTATTATTATTATTATTATTGTGTTATTATTATTATTATAAGAAACCTGTAGTAGAACCCTCCCTTTCCACGCTGCCATGGAGTAAGCTTCATGGGAGCAGAGAACACGCAGCAGGGCTTTGGTTTTTCTTAAATCTGCAGAATTTTTCAACTTGTTTTAAAAAATTAAATAAAAAAACCAAAATTGCAGAACAAGCCCTTCCCCGGTGGCGGCGAGGGCAGGGAGTGGGACTGAAATGCTCTTGATGACATTTCACTGATTTTTGGGGGTTTTTTTTTCTTACTTAATGGCCAGTAGTTGCTCTCGGGTTTTGTTCATCTGTCCCAGTGGGTCACCTTGTATTTTAACTGGGAAACCAAAGCAGCCTGGGGAGGGGCTGGGTTCATCTAGGAGGTCCCCAAGCCTGTTTTCAACGCGCCGTATGCAAAGAATGTGAGTTGGGGCGAGCGTTGGCAGCGGAACGCCGCTTGCCCCGTCTGAATGTAATCCTCTGTGCCGCGGTTTCCATTTCCAATAAATCTTTGGGAAAGGATTTGAGCAAAGCGAGTGTGCGCGTGCTGCTGTGGCCCCGGGCGAGCTGGCCCCGCTGGCTCCTGGGCCGGTGCCCGACGGGCACATCTGAGCGGTTTGCCCGTGGCTGCCTCTTTTGTTTCTGAGCCATCTCTTTCCATCCGCCGAATTAAAGCTGTAAGTATTTTATGAACGAATGCATCTTCAAGCGCACGTGGCTCTTTCTTTTTTTTTTTTTTTTTTCTTTCTTTTTTGGTTTTCTTTTAAATCAGAAAGTGCTGTAGCACCAGCGGATGCAGCTTGTCTCTGGCGAGAGGGCAGCCGTCACTGGGATGAAACATGGCAGCCTCTGAATAATGCACAGCAGCAGCTCGGAGCATTTCAGGACAGGAGATGAAGGGGATGATGCTCGGCTGCAGATTGGAGCAGGTAAGATTGTTGGGTGAGTGGAACATCATAAAGTTCAGCAAGGACAAGTGTGGAGTCCTGCACCTGGGGAGGAGTAACCGTCTGCCCCAGTACGGGTTGAGCTGCTGGAAAGCAGCTCTGTGGAAAGACTTGAAAGTGCTGAGGGACAAGAAGGTCACCGTAAGCCAGCAGTGTGCCCTCATGGCCAAGAAGGCCAGTGGTCTCCTGCGGGGGCATTCAGACCAGCAGGTCAAGGGAGATTCTTCTCCCCTTCTATTCTGCCCTGGTGAGGCCACATCTGGAGTATTGGGTCCAGTTCCGGGATCCCCAGTTCAAGAGAGATGGGGAACTACTGGAGTCCAGCAGAGACTCTGAAGATGCTGAGGGACCTGGAACATCTCTGTGCTGAGGAAAGGCTGAGAGTGCTGGGGCTGTTCAGCTGGAGAAGAGAAGCCTGAGAGGGGATCTGATCAAGAGCTAAAGGCCACCCGGGGGGCAAGAGGATGGGACCAGACTCTTCTCAGTGGTGCCCAACGGGCACAAACTGGAACCCAGGAAGTTCCATTGGAGCAGGAGGAGAAACTTCTTTGCTGAGAGGATGGCAGAGCCTGGCCCATGCTGCCCAGAGAGGTTGTGGAGTCTCCTCCAAATCCACCTGGACACTGCGATGCTGGGCGCCCTGCCCATCAGGTGACCCTGATGGAGCAAGGAGGGGGGTGGGACCAGATGATCTCCAGAGGTCCCTTCCAATCCCCACCATGCTGGGATTTTGTGTAGAAGGGAAACCTCCTGCTTGCCTTCAAGCCCCTCTGTCCACACCTGGACAACCACAAGCGAAAACATCAGCCCTTACCCACCATCAGCATCTGCCCTGAGCCTCTGCTGGACTCGGGGTCCCCAGGGACATGCCCCTCATCAAGGTGTCACTCCAGATCAGCAGGTGGGCCAAGTGATACTGAAGCATTCAAGTTTGCTTCCCTGGGAAGGTGCTGGGACAGCTGTGGTTCAAACTGGACACCTACAGCAGCAGGAAGACGCAATTTCACACTTGTCTTTGTTGAATAAGGGGTTAGGGTTTGGTTTTGTTTTGTTTTCCCCCTTCCTTCAATCACGTATCTTGGGGGGAAAATGAGTTAGAAATACGTTTACTGCATGCAGTCATGGCAAGAAGTTTCTCCCCTGCTTGCCTTTTGGGGTTTTTTGTGCTCATTTTTTGGACTCTTGCTTTTAAAATAAAGACTCCACCTTGGTAAAAAGAAGCCAAGGGTGACCAAGGTTGTAAAGAGCATTTCAAGGCAGCTTGGGGGGAAAAACACCCAAAAAGAGGGTTCAGAAAACCTGCCTGCCTTGGACGCAGACAGAGATTGAAATGTTATGTGAAGTTGTCCACATTCCTAGAAAAACTGACCTCTATGAGTTAAAAAATTGGGTCTTTGGGGTTTTGGGGTTGCATTTGTAGCTTTGCCTCTTGCAAAATAAACGGGCATAAAGAGAAAAGGGTCATCACTGGCAGCACCTTCACTGGAAAAAACAGGGCAGAAAATTAACTTGAATCTCTGATTTTGCATGGGATTCCCACCCCCCCGGTGCTCCAAATATATATTATTTGATGATTTTTTTTCTTGTGGGTTATTTCTGCTCAGCCGTGATCTGACAGGCCAAACCCACACTGGTTTCCTCGGGCGGGGGGGGGGGGAAGAAAAAAAAGGGCTAAAAAATATCCATATATATTTCACAGCAGATTTTGGCCCTGCAGCTGCTGCCCCTTGGCTGGGATGCAGGATTTGGAACTGCTGCATGGGATGGGGGCCGGTGTCCGTCGGCTGAGAAGCAGCAGGCGTGGGCTTGGGGAGAGCACCGTGGCTAGCGGCTAAGTCTGGTTTTTTTGCAGCTCCAGACTCTGGCATTTTGCAGGGTTTTTTTTTATTTTTTATTTCTATTTTTATTCATTTTTGTGCCCTATAAACCACCCCCCAGCTGCTGCAAAGGTAGCGGTGTTCCCTAGGGTAATAAATGAGTTTGATTAACGCCTCTCCCCCCTGACACAGTGTCCATTAACAGAGAGGCGTTAATCAAACTCATTTATTACCTCCGGACCCTCCCCACCACGGGTGACCTATATTCTGTGTGATGTCACAGCGAGTGAGCACGCGGGTCCCCGCGCGTTATTTAACCGAGCGAGGCTCGATACCTGCCCTGGCTCCCCCCCCCCCCCCCCCCCCCCCTCCCGCTTTTCCCCGCCCCAAAGGCTGTGTCAATAATACATTTCTGCCATTGAATATTTTATTGATGGTTTGGCTTTTTTTTGTTTTGTTTCGTTTTGTTTTTTGCTGCTCGCAATTCCCATTTCAAGGCTGCGTGATTGGTCCTAATTAAAATTTTATGCCCTGGGAGAAGCCTTCTTGATACAGTGGAGATGATGCCGGCCTTTTCTAGGCCACTACAAAGCGGTAGGAAGGAATTACTCATTGTTATGGGATTAAAACAAAGCAAATAAATTATTGGGTTTTTTTCCCCCCTTAAAAAACAAACCAAAATCCCAGCATACAGGAGAGAGAACAACTGGTTTGCGGGTGAGGCAGGGATCCAAGCGTAGCGGGTGGCTCGGGGACACTGTGCCTGGCTGAGGGGATCCCAGTGTTCCCAGAGAATATACTTCATTTTCACTGGTGAACAGCCCCAGCATCCTTTATTTATTTAATTAATTTGTGTGTTTATTTATTTTTAAAATAAAATAAATCTGCAGGCTCTGTCAGCGCAAGGTACCACTCAGGAGAGTAATTCAGCCACCTCCTGCTTCTCCGGGGCTCTTCTTTCTGCACTGGCCAACTATTTTATTTGGGTTTTTTTCATATTGCGTAAGAAGAACGGCTCCCAGCTCCTCACCCACCTCCCCTGGGCTCTGTCACCTCACTGGGCCCAGTATCCCCTACAAATGGGGGCCAGTTTCTCAAGGCCAGCACAGCTACAGGCACTTGTAAACACCCCCAAGTCCCCAGTCGTGGATTTGTATGAGTTCCTTGGGGTTTTTTTTTTTGTTTGGTTTGGTTTGGTTTTGTTTTCTCCCCTCCCCTAAATTTCATCCCGAGTGCCAGAAGCATTCGTGCTGCCTCCCAGCCCCAGGATCTGGCAAGCGGCTTTTTGAGCACCAGTTACATAAGGAAAGGTGCGAACGACTGGAGGAGAACACGCCTGGTGGGTTGGCTCCCCGGGCAACGTGCAGATGCTCTGCTGCTCGCTCCCCGAGCGCGTGGCTCCCACAAGGGTCGGCCGCTGCAGATGGGGAAGAGGAACTATTTGAACTGGTGTGTGGGGCTGCGCGGGGAGCGTTGGCCGCTCTCCCTGCAGTGATTTTCCTTTATCTCAGGGTAAAGGCCGAGTGCTTTCTACCTTGCCCTGGAAAAAAAAAAAAAACCATATAAAATCATAAAGCACCAGAGGAGGCTGGGAAATTTTCTTGTTTATGGATGAGCAAGTTTCTCTCCCAATGGAACCTCCTGCCAGCAGAAATTTTCTTTTTTTTTTTTTTTTAGGATGTATTATGTAAGTCCCTGCTTGCATTCAACCAACTGACTTCCTCTTAAACAATTCATGTACTCCCGCTATTCCTCACAGGCCAGCTCGCTCCTCCAGCGAGGTGCACCCACCCCCTTGGACCTGCCCCAGCAACAGAAGATGCTGGGCCCTTCTGAGCGTGGTGCCCACAACGTTGGGCTGGCTCGCTTCCCTCGGCGAGGTGCTGAAACAAGAGAACGGAACCTTGGAGGAGCACAGAGTCCCTTCAGCTCAACGGGCCTGACACCCAGCATCTGCCCCTCCCCTGAGGGACATCCTGGCCTTGCCCCAAAAACCTGCCAGCAGCAGCTCGGGGCGAAAGCTTTTAGCTCTCTTGTGACCAGGCTGAGCAGCACCTCCAGAATGGGTTTATTAGCTACTGAAAAAACAGGAAATTCAGGGTCATTTTAGCCCTGGTGTATTTTCTCATAGCTTGAGAGGGCTCTGAGGCTTGGGCAGGGGTGAAGGCACTGACTCTGGGGTTTCTGCTTGAGGGACAACCGGGCTGCACCCTTCTGCTTTCCTTTTCAAGCCACTTTCACTGGCTGCAGAAGGTAAAGGAACGCTGGGAGACCTGGGGCAGATGATGCACCTCAGCCACGTCACCTGCCTCTTCAGCTGGCCTGGTGCCCTGGATTACAGTAATAAGCACCCAAACACTGGTTTTGCACTATTTATTGAAGACTTCAGGTGACAGCACAGCAGGTTAGCTTTGAATCATGCCACAAGAATGTTAAAAACAGGAATTGAGCTGTACATTCCCCTCCGCTTACTGGAGAGAGACACCAAACAACAAGCAAACACAAACAAACTTGACTTCAACCCCTTGCCTTTGCTTACGGGAGCTGGACGGGAGGGTTCTGTAGGTAGTGGGAAGTGTCCATACCACAGTGCTGCTCACAGGAACTGGGACCAGTCTTGCCAGGTGACCTGCAGAGCTGCTTCTGCCTGTGGCATCTCCCAGGGCTGGTCATCAGGCAGCAGAGTCCCAAATGCGGGGAGATTGCCTCAAAGAGAAAGAGAGCATCTTCTTATTGTCTTCCCCCTGGTCCAACTGAGGGGAGGAGGGGGAAGCGATAGAGCAGCTTGGTGGGCACCAGGCGCCCAGCCAAGGTCAAACCACCACAGCCTCAAAGAGTAAAAGAACGCCTTCATTTTCAGACACGGGTTTGGTACGTGTGTGGTCACCTACAAAACAGGGCCGTGGGGGCCAGCGGTGCTGCGGGTTTGGCTCCCAGACACATGTGTACACAAGTGGATTCTGTACCAGGTTTCCCCCTGCTCTCCACGTGGCTACACCACGCTTGGGACCAGCAGAGAGAGAGGATGCTGTAGATGCAGCAAGGGAGGAGGGAAGCTGCCTGTGGCTCAGAAAGCTGCCAACTTGTTCCCCCTCCCCTCCAGGAAGAAAAAGCCCATTTGGTTTCTGAACCAGCATGCAAAGCAGCTTTGGTGACTTCAGGTGGTTTTCCTCTCTTTCCAGCATGTCTGAGCATCCTGGACTGGCCCAGTCTGCACGGGGCATGGCGGGAGCTGATTCTTCTCATAGAAGAGCAGATGCTCCTCTGGGACCCAGGCGGAGAAACGACAAACGAACACGGGCAGGAGAGCTGAGAACACACACAGCATTTCTCAGAGAGACTTCTACCCGTGCAGAGAGACCATGTGAGCTCTGCCTTCCCTACAATTAACTACCTACTGCCCAGAGCACTGACAGTTCCTTCGGATCGAACCTTTACAACGGGCCAGAGCTACACATGAGCAGCCCAAGCAAGAGGGAGAACAGTGGAGCCCTTCGGGGGAGCCTCAGCAGGCTGCAGTGCCTCCAGGCTGGTTCTTTACGAGCTTGAGCCGCTGATACAGCTGCGCTGCGCTTCAAAACAAGATGCTTTGCGAGCACCCAGCTTCTCCGCCCGCCCAAAAATCACAAGAGAGAACTTTGTGGGAGAAGCAATCTGCTTCGTCACTTCCTTCGCCTCTAGTGACAGCCGCCCTGGGCGGCTGGAGGAGCCCCTGCCCGGCTCCCTTCCTGCTCCCCAGGGCCACGAAGCCAGAGTCCCCAGCCTGACATCGCGGCGCGATCGTGCGCGGCAGCCCCGCCAGCGCCCGGCCCGGGGCCGGGGGACCGGCACAGCCCCGGCGCAAGGAGCGGAAAGAGGCGAGCAAAGGTGAGAGGGGCGGGATGGGAAACGGACAAAAAGCAGAAACGAGCCCCGCTTTCCTTCTTCATCGCCCTTAACAGACCCGAGTCTCTCTTTAAAGGTGACTCATCCAGAGTAATACCAGGCACGGTTTCTTCTTCTAACACACCCTTGGCAAGAGCAGTTAGTCACCGAGTGGGTATCAAGACGTCACCGGCCGGGATGAAGCGTCTCTTTAACTTGGTACGGAGTCCACGGGCACCGAGTTACTTCGGAGAAGTGCAGAGGAGGACAGAAGCGGCCGCGCCAGCCCTCCTGGCCGACCCTACCACCGCCTCCGGTGCCCGCTCCCGCCGGACGCACCGAGCCCCGCTCCAAGAAGCGTGAGGTCTTCCCACGCTCCGCCCGTGCAGCGCGGCTAATCCCGGGGTGCTACCGGCCACCACCGGCCGCAACGTCAGGGGTCCGACGGGTCACGGAGGGGAAGAGGCTGGAGGCAGGACCGTGGCGCTGGATCGCGGGTTGACTCCTCTGCAGGCCGGAGCCCCTCACCTGGGTGGCGGGGATGCAGGTGTCGAGGTGCAGGTCCGCGGTGTCCAGGCGCGGGTCGGCGGCCGCCCAGCGATGTCCGAGGAGCAGGTTAGCCGCTGTCACACGCACAGTGGAGTCGCCGAGAGCACAATGTGCGTTAGTCAGTGGCTCACCTGCTCCTGGAGGGTGACGGGGGGCGGCGGGACCCTCCTGCAGCACAGCAGACACCGGGCACCGGGATGGGTGTGGCGGGGGGGGGGCGGGGAAGCGCGCCGTGCCCGGGCTCCGCGGCGCGCCCCGGCACCGAGATCTGGCAGCTCCTCACGCCTACCCCCCGGGATGGGCACCCCCTCTCCTCCCCGTGCCGCCCGAGGCCAACCGCACCCCGCCGTGCCCGGGGCGGGGGATCTCTTCCCGCCGCTCACCTGCGCTCCCGCCGCGCCGCGCTCCCCCCGCCGCCGCCGCCAACTTCTCTCTCTGCCCCGGCCCGGCCCACGCCGCGCGCCGCGGCCCCCGGCCCCGTCCCCTCCGCCGCGCCCGCCAATAGCGACGCCGCCCGCCCGCCCTGT